>CM054180.1:7205000-7305000 GCA_028829895.1 Sinotaia quadrata | reverse complement strand
CAAAACGCATACCCTAACACGCACACACTCATAAGCAAAGAAGTTTGTGCGCTTCAGCAAGACAATTCTCATGGCTGTAATGATGTAATGCCTGCCCAATCTCAAGCTACCAATCCATCAATCGTCCATTGAACGGACATGTTTGATAACCCGAGTCCGGACGCAAAGTTGGATCTAATTTCTCTTTGCCTGGACCTATAACCGTAGCCGTGACATCACTGCTACCAAAGAGAGAACAAACTTAAAATACTACCCAGATCGATGGCTCCTGTGACGTCACTGTTCACAATGAGAGAATATGCTTCAAACACGACGAAGATCGATGGCTCATGACGTCATTATTCGTGATACCACCATGGCATCCGAGAGCAGAAGAGCGGCCAGCAGAGGAATAATTCACAGAC
Organism: Sinotaia quadrata; assembly: GCA_028829895.1. Classification (NCBI taxonomy): domain Eukaryota; kingdom Metazoa; phylum Mollusca; class Gastropoda; order Architaenioglossa; family Viviparidae; genus Sinotaia; species Sinotaia quadrata. The sequence goes on along the minus strand of CM054180.1, from coordinate 7,304,596 downwards.
CGAGCAGTATTCATTCATTCATTTCAACAACGAAAGAAAAAAGAGGAAGTCTCAAAGTTTCGATGAAAGAAAGGGGGAAAAGAAATTTTCAACAACGAATGGAAAACAGGATGGAAGAAACAAATGAAAAAGAATAAAAGAAAGGGAGGAAGTATAAACGGAAGAAAAATTAAAGAAATGTAATTAAGAGAGAGAGAAAGAAGAATGAAACAAACATTGGGACATCATTGAAAAGATAAATGTAAACTAAAAAATAATATGTAAAGTAGTAGTAGTAGTGGTGGTGGTGATGGTGGTAGTAGTAGTAGTGGTGGTGATGGTGGTAGTAGTAGTAGTATAGTAGTACTAGTGGTGGTGGTAGTAGTAGTAGTGGTGGTGCTGGTGGTGGTAGTAGTAGTAGTAGTGGTGGTGGTGGTAGTAGTAGTATAGTAGTACTAGTGGTGGTAGTAGTAGTAGTGGTGATGTGGTAGTAGTAGTGGTGGTGGTAGTAGCAGTAGTAGTAGCAGCATAGTAGTGAATTTAGAAACAATTAGAAGCTCATGCCATTAAAAGACATGCTTAAACTTTTATAAGCGCAACAAAGGATTCGTTATAAAAAAAAGAAAGAAACAACTTGCGTACATGCTTGCATGTGTGTTTGTGTGTGTGTGTACACATACATGTAGAATAGTTTCATTTTTGCTGTCGATTGAAGTGAAATAGTATGCTTTAGTTACCATGGTGAAATAAAGCTGCTTGATCGTGTAAAATCTGTTCATAGTACCAAAATGTAAGTATTAGATGGTTCACTGAACACGGGGGTGGAGGGGGGAATCATCTTCATGAATGGACCAATTGATTCTGTTAAAATCTGTATCGGTAACTGTAAATTGTTCAGAGCGTGTGACAGCACCTGTCACGTTAACACAGCACGTGCTTTATCGATTTAAGTAAAATATAGCTAGCAAAGTAAAAAACCAAAATAAGCAACAAAAATACAACAAGCCGATTATGATTGGCACAGCTAAGACAACAGTGCACCTGCACGCATTCCACGATTGAGGCTGATGCTGCCGGCGCAGTTAAATGTTTCCTTTAGGGTCGTAATAATGTCAATCGATAGTCAGTACAAGTTATGACGTCCCGATGACGTAGTCGCAGACGCCGAATGAACTCTTTGGCTTGGATTCAGATTGACCTGCCCGTTGATGATTGCTTTTTTTTTTTTTAAATTGTCCTTTTTTTGTTGTTGTTGTTGTATGTTTCTAAGCGTCCCGAAGCTAAATAAAGCAACATTAGATTATGTTTGGCGACGGGAACTGATTTTGTCTAATCGAATGGTTCAAATGGTTTTATTTTGGAGTTTTCTTTAATAGACTAGTATTTCGCTACCACATCGACGGCACTCCCACATTTTTGTTGTTGCCTTGTTTGAGAAAAGAAAAAGCTATAATCACACACACACACACACACACACACACACACACACACACACACACTCTCTCTCTCTCTCTCTCTCTCTCTCACACACACACATACACATTCACACATGCACACACTCTCTCTCTCACATACACACACGCACACTCTCACACACACACTCTCACACACACATACTCTCTCTCTCTCTCTCTCTACACACACACACACACACACACACACAAACACATTCTCTCACACATATACACACGCTGTCTTTCTCACACACACTCTCTTACGCACACACACATATACACTCTCACACACTCAAACATACACACTCACACACTTATACACACACATTCTTTGTCGTTAAAAAAAAAAAAAGTCATTATTTCGTTTTATAAATAATCCGCGCATGTGTGCATATGTGTGTGTGTGAGAGTGCATGAGATATCGACCCTGCACGTCATTTCGGGACTTATCGATAAAAAATTAATTTAGATTAAGTTGATATATTTTTTACAGTGAGCATGACCAGTTACCAAGGGCAGACAACTCATTAAGTCTATCTCTATAGTATATTATTTTCTTATGATTATAATAAACCAATAATGTTGCTGTTTTATCTCTTTCGAGCAATATTTTATTTTCAGGATAAAACATTTATTGTTTGTGAAATAGTTATATAAAATATCTGCATCTTAAGAATTATAAATAGAATAAAATAGAAGTACCATTAACATCAGCAATGAGCCCTCATTTATATTGAACACTTAGGTATGAGTTAAAATTTCTAAGTTAAAAAGAAATGTTCTTTTGATGCACATGCTGAAAAAAGTGTAAATTAAAGTGATAAGCAATGAGTAAAACATTTTAGAAATGAAATTTTAAAAAAATAAAAACATACGCCTCCCCATAAAGAAAAGGAAAATAATAATTTATTAATAATTTGCATAAATATTTATGCACTCGCTGATATATCTCAGTGACATCTCCGAAATATAAAGGGCAACACAAGTCATAAGTATGTAGAGGTAGAGAAATAAATATTGTCGTTGTAGCTGGGCGTACAGGTAAATAAGTAAATATGTAAAATTTTGACTGGGCATACAAGCTGACAAACAAATATAATCAACAACAGGTATGGATCAACTAGAACAGTTACGTAAGAGTAGGGTTGTGCCACAAAAGGTATGGATCAGTAGAACAGTTACGTAAGAGTAGGGTTGTGCCACAAAAGGTATGGATCAGTAGAACAGTTACGTAAGAGTAGGGTTGTGCCACAACAGGTATGGATCAATAGAACAAATGAGTGACTAAGGTATGCGCAGGAGAGCAGTTTTACTTGAAAATTTGACTGTGTTGTCCGGGCAAGATAGAGGTGTTCTCCATGCTGATGGATGAATGAGCTATAAGAAGACTATTAGGGTGGGTTGGACGGGGGGAGGGGTGGAGGGGGACAAGAGAAGTAGTGAGGCAAAGTATACTAGAGCGGTAACATGAACAGGATTTAATCTGTTGCCCTTGATGCTTCGATGGTGACGCCAAGTTTGATCCTTCACTGGAAGAAGAGATAAATGTAAACCAAAGTCATCATGCAATAACTTCAATGGGCCACCAGAAGCTTTGCAAAAAAAATATCATGAACTCAATAGTTACCCTAACAAGTAAAAAGTTTGACAAAGTATGTAAAATATCACATGAACTCTACTGGTATTGTAATAAGTGGGTGATACAACCCCACTCTAGTTCTTGGTTATCATTATTATTATTAATAATAATCATAATAACAAGTTACAAGGGATGAGAATCTTAATTAATGTTATTAACAGTTCTCCAGAAGACACCACTCGTCTCTCTCACTTGGCGGACGTGCAGGCGCTGTAAACGTTTTCTCTCTTCCGCAACATTAAAGACAAACATTTACTGTCACACAATATTTCCATAGTTAAAACCTTCTTAACAAAGGAGAAGATAAATCCGTCTTTAATCTATATTTAATGAGCGCCCATCCACCCACTATCTCTTCAACATATGTTTATCAATATGTGTAAGAAGGTCAATAAATTTATTAAATCAACAAATATACATATAACAAATACAATCAAAATATTACTTGACATCAATATTTGAACAAAACTTTCAAAACATATACAGTTTTTATATCCTAACACACCATTCAACAGATTAGTGTCAATTTAAACCACAGGGTAATTCTTAACAGGGAAGAGAAATGGAGTTATAGAGAAATGATAACAGTTTGTACATAAACTTGTCTAGACAATGATGTGATAGTCTTTCATAACAAAGTCACAAGTTTATTGTCACAAGTTTATAAAATTGTCAGTTTCACACGTCTTCTTGCATGCTGTAGAATGTTCCATCAGTCACTGTTCTCTTGAGACTAATCTGGGTGCTCCTTTGCCATATTAGTGCCCTCAATCAGAACAACAATGTAGCAATCTCCAGTAACTTCCTTGTATAAGAGATTCTATGATGTAGTCGAGCATATTTTGCCAACATACATCAACAGAGTGCAGTGTATCCTTACACTTATTACACACTGGGGGTAAAGACTCCTCGAACCTACCACAGTCTAAACAGTTTATAAATCAGTAAACCAGGAGATCAGTAAAGAAAAGGCTGCTTTTTCCTTTTAAAATATCATCAGAGAACAAATGCTAAGTTTTCCAGTGCATTCTTTCTTTCTTACATTCCAGTCTCAACTTACAGTTTTCTGCAACCGTATTAAAAGCCCGATACACGAATACAGTATAATAAATACAAAACAATTTTATGAATGGGTTCACTAGAAACAATGTCAAGTGTTTAGCATACTACATACAAGCATCATAGTTCACAATTTGTTGAAATAATAGTCTACTCACATGAACATCTCGATGTAAAACACAAGTATAGCATATCAATATTATGAATGTATTCACTAGAAACAATGTCAAGTGTCGATTCCTTATGACAACAAATGCTGAGTTAGTATGCAGAGTGAGTAGCTTGACCTTATGAAGACATGCAGAGAGGCTGAATAGTTTGAACTTATGAAGACAAAAAGATAGGTTGAATAGCTTGACCTTATGAAGACAAGAAGAGAGGTTGAGTAGCTTGACCTTATGAAGACATGCAGAGAGGCTGAATAGCTTGACCTTATGAAGACAAGCAGCGAGGTTTGAGTAGCTTGACCTTATGAAGACAAGCAGAGAGGTAGAGTACACAAACCGGGTGCAGTGAATCATCACAACTGCCACACTGGAAACTTCTTGAATCCATTAAAAGGGAAACAAATAAAAAGGGAGACAAATAAAAAGGGAAACAAATAAAAAGGCATGCTCTTTCTTAAACATCAGATCAGAGAGCAACGCTAAGATTGCAAGTTTAATCATCTGTATTCTCCATTCTCTCTTACAATCTTTTTCAACTTACAATTCTTATAACATCTGTATTCTCCATTCTCTCTTACAATCTTTTTCAACGTACAATTCCTGTAACAGCAGTTATTAACCCAGTACATTTTTGCAGCATAATAAATACAACATTATCAACTGCGAATGTGTTTCTGCTAGAAATAATGTCATGAGTATAACATGTTGCATACAACTGAGAAAGAATACTCTTTTCGCATAAAACACTTTCACATTAAATTACAAATATAAAATATCAATAGCAAAGTGTACGAAATATTTCTTGGTCCATTCTCTTTCGATCAATCAGTTAACTCACCATTAAGCTAACGATTACCATTTCAGGAGTTGCGTTAAAATCAAAGTGATTAGAATATAGAACTTTCTCCAACAGTTAAGTTTTGATCTCTACCCATTGGCTAGTTTGTTATTTCTAAACCTTAAGCTACTGGATGGCAAAAATTACTCATCCACTCTGGACTGGTTTGGATTATATCAGCAAGTTCTAGCATATTATTTAACTGAGTTGTTATTTTAACTCTGGTACTTACAAAATTATCCTCATGTGCAGTATCTGAAGGTTGTGTGACGTTGATATTTAACAAACTAAATAATAATTAAGTTTTAAAATAGTGACAAGCAAATTTACTACACCACAGTATATATGGTGTGTGAATATGTACGTGTTTATGTATATTTGGTGTGTGAACACGCACGTATATATGGTGTGTCAATATCTTTGATATTAAGAGTATGACACTTGACACAAGCAAAACATCATCCACACAAATGTCTCTCTTTAACTGTACTTCTTAGCTGGTCACTGGTCAAAGAAACTGTCTTCACTTGTTTCTGGCCACATGGTTTTTTTCATCCATATTGTGTCGTCATGAGAACGTTGGTTTTTATTTTGCATTTAAATTAAATAACATTCTTAAAACTTGTTAGCTATTTAAACTTAATTTGAAAAAAATGAAATTACCGAAATATTTGTTATATATGTAAGTGTACTCCCAGGTCTGGCACCTGATTATTGTACCAGGGGAACTAATTCGTGCTAAATATTCCACAGTGAAGGGTTTGTGGTACTGAAGTATATTGTATGCCCTGGGGCTGCAATTAGCTGAACCGCATTTTGGAATATCTTCTCATTAATGTCTCAACGTATGAAAACCATCATTACTTTTAGGTTCCCCCCCCCCCAAACAAAACAAACAAAAAAAACAATAACAAGCAAAAGTCAATAAAATATCCGCATTACATGCCTTCAGTAATGCAAGATATAAAAAGATGGATAATTAACTTTATATTTTAACATTAATCATGCCGTATCGCAAAAACCCAGTCTTACACATGGTGGTGCAATAACCGTCCTTGTTATTGTCAAGGACGACCACCCGACCATCATGCATGGACAGCCCAAAGGTAAGAGATGAATGGGGGGGGGGGTGGTAGAGCGGAAGGTAACTTGTTAACGGACACTAGTTGTCCGTATATGGAGATATGTTTTCCTGTTCGTGACGTAGGTCAAAACTGAGAATTGTGGGCGTACATAGATGTCTTTAAGAAAGACTGAAACAGTGCCAGAAAAGTTATTCACTCAAGACCGCGCCCATAAATCCAAGGGTAGAATTTAAACGAGCGAACGAAATTACTTTAACCCGCAGTTACAACAGAGAAGGTAAGCATATTGATTTCTCAGAGACTGTTATATGTACGTTGTGTTAAAGATGTTTGTAGAGATAGCCATGTATTTCTTTGTAGAAATAGTCATGTATTTCTTTGTAGAGATAGTCATGTATTTCTTTGTAGAGATAGTCATGTATTTCTTTGTAGATTTTGTACATTGTATTAAAGATGTTGCAGAGATAGCCATGTATTTCTTTATAGATTTTGTACATTTTATTAAAGATGTTTGTAGAGATAGTTATGTATTTCTTTGTAGAAATAGTCATGTATTTCTTTGTAGAGATAGTCATGTATTTTTTTTTAAAATAGATTTTGTACATTGTATTAAAGATGTTTGTAGAGATAGTTATGTATTTCTTTGTAGAGATAGTCATGTATTTTTTTTATATAGATTTTGTACATTGTATTAAAGATGTTGCAGAAATAGTCATGTATTTCTTTGTAGAGATAGCCATGTATTTCTTTGTAGAGATAGTCATGTATTTCTTTATAGATTTTGTACATTGTATTAAAGATGTTGCAGAAATAGTCATGTATTTCTTTGTAGAGATAGCCATGTATTTCTTTGTAGAGATAGTCATGTATTTCTTTATAGATTTTGTACATTGTATTAAAGATGTTGCAGAAATAGTCATGTATTTCTTTGTAGAGATAGCCATGTATTTCTTTGTAGAGATAGTCATGTATTTCTTTATAGATTTTGTACATTGTATTAAAGATGTTGCAGAAATAGTCATGTATTTCTTTGTAGAGATAGCCATGTATTTCTTTGTAGAGATAGTCATGTATTTCTTTATAGATTTTTTTACATAAAACTGACGTCATTTCTTTCCAAGACATTCAGAGGTGACAGAAATATATGATATTAACTTAAATATGTGTTGTGCGTTTATTGTAGCTATTTTGACTCATTGTACTTGTGTTGTGCGTTTATTGTAGCTATTTTGACTCTTTGTACTTGTGTTGTGCGTTTACTGTAGCTAGTTTGACTCATTGTACTTGTGTTGTGCGTTTATTGTAGCTAGTTTGACTCATTGTACTTGTGTTGTGCGTTTATTGTAGCTAGTTTGACTCATTGTACTTGTGTACACTGGATGCAGCAAGACGCTCGTTCAGTTTCCATTTATTGTAAACTCTTTTTAATTGTTATAACCCCGTGAGTGTGAATTGGGGCATTTGATCCCAGTTGTAAATTTTATTGAATTAATGTCGAGTTCGAAATGTAAGAGACACCTATTTCTGTTGCCACAAGGCATGTTATCGATGGATTATTTAACTTTCGCTAATAGAACTATAATTCTATTTCTGCTGGTTCCTCCTTTTTCTCTTCTTCTTATCTTCATTATTGAAAATTACTATTCTGGAGACCGCGAGACAAGTTTCAAGACACATGTCCTGCGATGATTATCACGTGCTGACTCGGACTGTTTGTGTTTGAAGTGTGCTGAGTGTCCCTCCATTACGAATACACAGGCTAAGTGCCTATCTCTGCCGACTGACAACCAATACTAATCGATTTACAACAAAATTACGAACAGTGTTATTCGATTTTACGATGGATCACGGACAGAATAGTCGGTCTCGGAAAGACCACATTTGTATATTTTGTATCAGATTGAATGTAACACTTTATTATAAATTGTTAAATTTTATTCTTGTTATCTTAACGCTGAATCGACTCGATTATAAGTGCGACCGACGGGTTGGTGGGGGTGGTTGGGGGCAGAGCTGAATGTGATATGAATGATGTCTATGTTGTAATCAGCCAAGATTAAGATAACTATTTCAAACATGCATTGTTCACGCATTTACCTGTCATTACATTGAGTGTCAGAACTCAAGGGCAATCTAGTTGTAAAGGCTAAAGGGTTAATTAGGGCAATCAGTCTGCCATCAGTATAGGTGTGAATATTAAAACTAATAACTTTCAATCCTGATACTGAGACAGGATCGTTAAATATAAACTAGTATCGTAAACAGGACCGTACATACGTGAGAATTATGTCTGTATTCGTTAGCCATCGCTTGCACAAGTCAGCGCATTAACGAACGACAACTCTTCATTTAGCGGTCTCGCTGCAAATTACTACTTCACAGTGAAGTACTCTTGCCCTATAGAAGGCGTGCTACTTCACAGTGAGAGTTAAGGGTCTTTCATTGAAGTTGTGTATTAGACTTTGGTTCAATAGCGCTTGTTTCGCTATTCCAAACAAGTCTACACGATTTCAAGTGGTTTGTTTATTTATGCCTTATGTGTAACGTTCCTCTTAGTAACAGTTTCCTAAATATATATATTCTCAAAAATTTTAAACTTAATAATCCCAAAACTCGACAAATTAAGTTAAAGCTATATGTTTTAGCTTGATTTTTTTTCAGTGTCACGAAATATTCTGTCAGTTTGTCTGTTTTAATTGTCTGTGATGGTTCTTTCCTGGTTATTTTCCTGATTAATAGTTCCACTGTCTATCCGAAATCCATTTGAAATGAATACAAGAGGAAACATCTTAGAAATAAAATACATTTCGAAAATACCTTGATTCTATATTTGTATCCCTTATACCCACAATAACATCAATTTTGTCCCTGATTACATCCTTTAATCCACAGTTATAGCACTTTTGTCGCTGAATATCGATGACTACACACACACACACATACACACACACACACACACACACACACACACACACACACACACACACACACACACACATCCTTATCACATTGAAAGTAGCGTGTGGGTGTACAATTGTAGAAAATCGCTGATCTGGGCAATTATAACTTGAGAATTCTACAGTAGTAGTTGTCTTTTCTACTTTAAAAAAAATATTGCTCACCCCCTTCCCTGTGCAATCATCACCGATGGTATTATTTTACTTCTCGAATTTTCCCTCATTGATCTCCTTATTTGCAAAACTTTATGCTTCACCTTATTTGGACAGTAATTTTATTATACACCCCTACATGACATCAATTAACAAAGTAATTTTATTATATTTATACACCCTATGCTGTCATGACATCGCTTAGCAACTGCAGATAAAGAGATACAGCTAGAAATCCAAACATTTGTAGTTTATTAATTCCCCTTTCGTAAGGGAATTATTTTATTTTCTTCCTGAAGTATTCTTATAAGTGCATATGTTCTTTTAAATAAAGTTTTCCGGCGGTGTTTTTCCCCCAGGAGAAAATAAGTCGTGAGTGTGGGAGGGAAAGAAGATTGTCGAGATTTTAAGTTTTATAAATATTTGTCCTTTTATCTTTCCATTTAAATCGTTTATAAAATATATTTATGGCAATGACAGGCTTAAACAAGACCTTTAAATGTTTGCGAAGAAAGAATCTGTAGTCCAAATCAATCCTAGATTATCTCCCTTGATAGTACTCGAACCGGCGCGACGTTGGTTAACACTTTCTCACCTGTAAGTAGAGCAGGCTGGGACGTAAGATGCACGACTCTCCTCTTCTGTGATAGAAATGTAATCCCATTCACATTAAACGTCACACTACAAACACGGCGAGATACTGCGGCAACAAAGCCAACTAAAATCTAACATCAAAGAAATATTCCTGGGGCAAGCTCGCGAGATAGTTAATTCCATAGAGTTATTACGTGCTTTTTCTTGCGAGTAAAAGCCACTCCTCCACGAAACAATAAATTGACAGTGTAACTCATTCGAGACGCATGAAAATAAATTAGTTTTGTTAAATGAATTATAGTTTTTATATAACTATTAAATTCATCACTGTATAAAATGTATCATCGCAACATTTATATTCATCAGAATTAAATGTTGGAGACGGTTTTTAAGGGAAGATAACTCTGCCAAATTGGTTTTGATCTAATTCGTGCAGAGAAGAGATGAATGTTATTTCTACTTGACAACTGATAATCTCACAATTCTCTACACTGGAATGTTATTTCTACTTAACAACTGATGATTCTCACAATTCTCTACACTGGAATGTTATTTCTACTTAACAATTGATGATTCTCACAATTCTCTACACTGGAATGTTATTTCTACTTGACAACTGATGATTCTCACAATTCTCTACACTGGAATGTTATTTCTACTTAACAACTGATGATCTCACAATTCTCTACACTGATGCGCATCACGATTAAGAGAGAACTGCATTCACGTTGCCTTTGTGTCAACGTCTTCGCATTCACAATCACTGGTCATGATCACACTGAATTTCACAATCACAATTTTACTTTGTCGTGCGCATACTCACATTTCGAACTCATAGATGTCTTTAGTATCAGTTATCCTAATATATTTTTATAGCTAGACCCTGAGTTTAATGGCTATTTTGTGGCTATTCACCTAGCCTCCAGTTAAAAAAAAAATACATTCTGAAACTGTAAGGCCAGAATGTGGGAGATTGTTAAAGTGGAGAGTGATAACAACGGTTTTTCTTCATGGGGACCGCCAAGAATTTGGCATATACAATATGTAAAACGAGCAATTGGTAGTTTGATACACCATACAGTTCCTCTGAAGGAAAAGTCTATTTTAGCACATGGATCTAGTTCCTGACCATCAGTCGACGAATAGCAAAGATGGAGAAGAGAAACCCCTACTAAAATCAAGAGAACATTAATGAATTAACAATCAATAATGTCGTTTGGGAACGATGGTTTCTTCTGTCTTACAAATAACTGACGGTTTTCTTAATGTGTGAGAAAACGCAGAAGGAAATTTTAAAGATAAAATGAAGACCCGCCTCTCTTACTCTCTCTCTCTCTCACACACACACACACACACACACACACACACACACACACACACACACACACACACACACACAAAACTATCAACACAGAGATAATCGAATCCCGAAATAATAACCGTGCAGTTTTATTTTGGGCATTTCCGCGAAAGAAAAATATCCTGTTTGTGTGCCTATTGTGTGTGACGTCAACTCCTTTTGTCATCACAGAATGGGTTCGCAGGCTTCATACGGCAAGTAGGTTGCTTTCTGAGGAGCGATGCGGGCGTTGATCACGACTGCTAGAGAGACTGCTTGATATGGGGTGTTGATAATAACTGCTAGAGAGATTGCTTGATATGGAGTGTCGATAATAAATGATAGAGAGATTGCTTAATATGGAGTGTCGATAATAACTGATAGAGAGATTGCTTAATATGGAGTGTCGATAATAACTGATAGAGATTGCCTGATATGGAGTGTCGATAATAACTGATAGAGAGATTGCTTAATATGGAGTGTCGATAATAACTGATAGAGATTGCTTGATATGGAGTGTCGATAATAACTGATAGAGATTACTTGATATGGAGTGTCGATAAAATAGATTATATTACTAGTGAGGTTGCTTGTTATGGAGTGCTGAGGATGTAGATTATTACTAGTGAGGTTGCTTGTTCTGGAATGCTGAGGATGTAGATTATTACTAGTGAGGTTGCTTGTTATGGAATGCTGAGGATGTAGATTATTACTAGTGAGATTGCTTGTTATGGAGTGCTGAGGATGAAGATTATGATTTGCGAGGTTGCTTATTATAGTATCCATTCTTAGATATACTCAAACTAGAGGGACTGACTCGGCTATGGTTCTTTTCTCTAGCAGCAACATTTAGAGAGACAGGTTTGAAAGACAAGCCTTAAGGGAAAAGGTGAAATTTAAAGATTAGAGTAGATGTTATATGGATTGCTATGTAACAAGGTGTTATAATGATTGTTATGTAACAAGATGTTATATGGATTGTTATGTAACAAGGTGTTATATGGATTGTTATATAACAAGATGTTATATGGAAATTGTTATGTAATAAGATGTTGTATGGATTGTTATGTAACAAGATGTTATGTGGATTGTTATGTAACAAGATGTTATATGGATTGTTATGTAACAAGATGTTATATGGATTGTTATGTAATAAGATGTTATATGGATTGTTATGTAACAAGATGCTATATGGATTGGTATGTAACAAGAATGCGATTTGAAACAAAATGAATCACTTGCTAGCAAAATAAAAGTGAGAAGCTTAAAGCAAATGTTACTTCCCTTTCAAACTGTAATCTTTTCTGACTTTCATTCACTTTTATTTCCAGTTCTTTTCTTTCACGTTCTTTTTTTATTTCTAGTTCTTTTCTTTCACATTCTCTTTTCATTTTTATTTCTTCTCTTTCTTTTACATAGTTTGAAACATATTCCAAAATTTTGTCTTGGTGTGCCAACTATTTCGGCCATTTCTTTGCCCTCCTGGACCATCTCTCTCTTTCTTCGAATGTAATTTCCATTAACTCTACTATGATCACGTGACAACTAGCTGACTGACTGATTTTACAATGAATCTCTCATACACTCAAGTAACTGATAACTTTTAATCTAGTTACTAAAAATACACAATCAGTATAATCTGTACAATATCAACACACTCACAAGCAACTAGTAACTTTAAATCTAGTTACTTAAAATGCGCAATCAATGTAAACACTATAATTATCACACACCAGTAATGAAAAATATGGTAATACATGTATCAATACAACAATAATACAAAAGTCAAAAAGGTTAATCAAAAAGGTTTCAAAAGAGAAAAGGGAGACAAATCAAGACAGTTCTACATAGTGTTATAAAATAATAAGTGATATAAGACTGCTTTCTAAATGTCTATCCACTAGTCAAATGTATCTCTTTTTAGTTCTGCTTTAGTCTAGGCTTTTCCGTTACGTTCTATTTTACAAATTTTGAAAAATTGTTTTCCACATTTACTAATTTCAACACAATGACAGTTTAACAATTTTGAACAAATTTGTATTAATCCTGGACAGAGCCTACCCACTTTATGTGACACGTGTACACCACTTAGTTAATGAAATGATTATTATTATTAATAAATCTTTCACAACTACAACTGATAAGAATATTAATTTTATTTTATTAATGATCCTCCAACAGACACCACTTGTCTCTCACTTGGCAGATATTTTGGCGTTGTAAACGTTTTCTCTATTCCACAACATCAACCAATGTTTACAGTCACATAAGGTTTCCATAAGTGGAAAACTTCTTACTAGGGGAGAAGACGAATCCGACTTTAATCTCTATTTAGCAAGCCCCCATCCATCCATTTTCTTCTCAAATATAAGACTATAAAATTCAATAAGCATAAGGTCAATAAATTTAACAATAAATTTATTAAAAGAAAAATCAAATATGCATAGGACAATTATATGAAATAGACAACTTGACATTAATATTCCATGAACCCACATTCAGATAACTATTTTTTATAGTCTCTCTCTACATATAGGTCTGGTCACTCTGACAATTTAGTAACTTATATAACAATTAAAATTAAAAATAGGGAGAGGAAAATTTACTCTGTCACAGATTATAATCATGTGCAGACAAAATCAGGATACTACTCAATTTAGCTCTATGGAATAAATAGTCTCTGTCGACTTCGGTATAAATCCACAACAACATATAAATGGAAATATTGTGAACAATAAAGCTTGGAATAAGTCATGCTGTCAATTACTTCCCTTTTCAGCATACTTGGCTGATCCGATTATTAAGGACTGCAATCGACCAGCATTGTTCACTAGCAGTGTAATATTATCACCTGCCTGTTCGCTAGTTTGTATTACTATCAGCTGTAATGTTCACAAGCATCGTCTTACTATCACCTGCAATGTTCAGTTGCACTGTTACTATACCCTGTACTGTTCACTAATAATGATGTGATATCATCTGTCTGTTCACTGATATGTACTACTATCAACCGTAATGTTCACTACTATCGTATTACTACCAAGTGCAATGTTAGGTCACACTGTGCTACTATACCCTGAACTGTTCACAAAGACTGATTTGATATTACCTGCCTGTTCATTAATATGTATTGCTATCACCTGCACTTTTTACTAGCATTGCATTACAATAACCTGCACTGTTCACTAATGTTGTATCACTGACACTTACACTGTTCACTAGAAGTGTATTGCTATCATCTGCACTGCACAGTCACACTGTTACTATCCCTTTCACTGTTCACCGGCATTGTTTTACTATAACCTGCACTGTTCACTTGCGTGATATTACTATGACCATCACATCATTGTGCACTTGGCTATGCAATTTTGGACAGCGTTTTTCACTAGTACTGTATTACTATGACCATCACATCATTGTGCACTTGGCTATGCTATTATCAACAGCGTTTTTCACTAGTACTGTATTACTATGACCATCACCTGCAGTGTTCATTCGCACTGTATCGTTCACAAAACATTTTGTGAGGTAGTTGAAGATTCATTCCGATCACTTAGCCTGTGTCAAGGTCACAAGATTTGAATACCACCTTTCACGACCTTTCTTGTGAGTTTGAGGTGTTATAGCAACCTCGATCCCTTCTCTAGGGTAACACACCAACAATAGTACGAAAATAATCACGTGACAAAGGTATCTGACTTCTTCAGTAGCTCTTGCTTGAAAGCATAGAACACCACACGTATTAAATACGTCAAAATGCTTGAATAAAAACATGGAAAACATACACATTAAATACGTCAAGGTGCTTGCTTAAAACGTAGACATCACACATGTATGGAATATGTCAAGATGCTTGCTTAAAAACATACACACCAACCATACATTAAATAAGTCACGGCGCTTGTTTAGAAGCAAAGATATCACACGTGTATTGAATACGTCAGGATGCTTGCTTAAAAACGTACACATCACACATGTATTGAATACGTCAGGATGCTTGCTTAAAAACGTACACATCACACATGTATTGAATACGTCAAGATGCTTGCTTAAAAACGTACACACCACAAATGTATTGAATACGTCAAGGTGCTTGCTTAAAAACGTAGACATCACACATGAATACGTCAAGATGCTTGATGTGCAGACTACCAAATAGGGGAAATATTACCAAGGGAGAGAAATGAATAATCACGTACGTTCGTTCGTCTTAGAAAAATAAAGAAACAAGTAATTTGCAATGCATTAGCTGTGGAGCCTGCTCATTTAGTAACACTTACACACACACACACACACACCAGAGAGAGAGAGAGAGAGAGAGAGAGAGAGAGAGAGAGAGAGAGAGACAGACACAAATCGAACGGCAGACAGCTGTAAAACCAATCCCGTCAGACGCACATTCCACGTCACGCATTGTCAAATGCAAATAAGGAAAACAAGAAATAAGGGAAGAACAAAAGTTTGATTTTCATCTTATTAACTTATTAGCGAAAACACCTCTGCCTCGCTGACGTCACAGAGGGTCCTTGTCGACCCAGGAAAAAACAATACATGAATAAGCTTGCTGAGCCCCATCTGAAACAATGTCCGAGAACTCGTGCCGTTTTCACTGCATTCCTGCCATAGGATCGAGAGTAAGCAGTAAAAATTTGTCACGACAAGTCACGCTTTTGTAATCTTCGAATTGTCGACATTTTAAAATGTCAACTGTTTCACCAAGTCGAAGCTGGCTGGAAACTGGTCATAATTAGCCATCGTGCAAAAATTGACATACAAGAACAAAGTGAAAAGGTGGGGAGGTGGGAGGCGAGAAAAGTAAAAAGAAGTCAATCTGAATAAAACTCAGGACATCTATATTAATTAGATAATAACTTTACGGTAGATGTAAAGCAAAAGCACTAGCATCACATGGTGAAGGTCATGGGCTTTGGGATCTCCACCCACTTTCCACCTCAGGAATAACGAGCTTAGCAACCAAGATTATTGGCAATTGGAGCTCTTTAGATAATGATCTCAATCATCATCATCGACGTCGTCATAATCATCATCGTCATTGTTATTATTATTGTTAATGATCATCATTATTCAACCTTTTCTTACGACTTCTGCTGTCGGTTGTGATCCAAGGTCTCGGAATCTTATCAAGATTCTGGGAGATCCAAAGTTTTACGGAAGATGTGGGTATTTCCTAGTGGGGCGAATCTGTGGTTTCCAGTTAGTTTATTCATATAACCGTCCAACTCAGATGTTATGTTCCACAAGGCGTCTTTCACTACAGGTATCACTTCTCTTACATTCCACAATCTCTGGATTTAAAATTTAAGTTCCAGGCATTTGTTTTTTTTTTTATCTTTTTTTTTTATGTTTCCATCACTCGGAACAGTGAAATCAATGATTATTGCTTTCTCTTAAACTTATTGAGAACTACAATGTCTGGTGTTCGCGCTGGAAGTGACTGCTTCTAGTTTGTGCACCCATGCTCTTTCTGGAGATTTTACTCCAAAGATCCCTATATATGATTTTTGCCACTTCGTTGAGTCTTTTGGATAATCAGTTCCAACCAGTTACTGAGTCCAAAGAGTATATGTTCTATTGTTTCATCCATGCTTTTGCAGTCTGCATTCGATTGTTGAGATTTTAATGATTTTCGCTTTGTGTGATTTCGGGTTCAGTTCTTTGTCTTGTATTTGATTTTTTTTACAAAAGGTTTCTGTCATCTGTGATTATCACAGTCATTCATAAAGAAGTCAAGGTCAAGGTCTTTATTCTTTTAATTCGAGGGATAATTTACTACTACTACCACCACCATCAGTAATAAAGGAAAAAGGCATTAGCAAATGCTTGTAGACAAAACACCTCTCCATTACCAGTATGAAGAGCGGACGAAACATCAACAAAATAATAAACATACAGATGGTTGAAAGATGCAGATTTCAAAACATCAGCAAATAATCAACATGCAGATGGATGAAAGAGGCAGATTTCAAAGCATAAACAAAAGCACTCATAACAGCTGCGCAAGATCAAATACTAAACACGAAATCATATAAAACAAAAATCATGAAAATCTCAAAATGATTCCAAATGCAGACTCTGCAAAAGCATGGATAATACAACCGAATATATACTAAGTGGATATATGTTTTTGTCTGGAACAAAATACATCCATCACTACACAGCGAGGTATTCTGGCTGGGAAAATTGAAGCGATTACAACTTGTTCTTGGCTATGTAGTCAGTATGATGTTATTAAGAATTCAGCGTTCACAGCATTTATAATTATGTACATGATGTTATTAAGAATTCAGCCTTCACAGCATTTATAATTATGTACATGATGTTATTAAGAACCAAAAACTGCCAACAGATCATTTGTCTGGCGGAAGAAATAATGAATTTGTTTTGAGAATTGTATTTGCAGCTTTATTACTGAAACAAACAACAACAAAAAGTCTAGGCAAAATGTAGATTCAAACTGTAAAATGAAAACAGTACCACTGTAAAAGAAAGCTAGGCAAAATGTTGTACATTGAAACTGTAAAATGAAAACAGTACCACTGCAAAAGAAAGCTAAGCAAAATGTTGTACATTGAAACTGTAAAATTGAAACAGCACCACAGTACCAAGCTAGACAAAATGCTGTAGATTCAAACTTGTAAAACTGAAACAGTACCACAGTACCAAGGTAGACAAAATGCTTTAGATTCAAACTTGTAAAACTGAAACAACAGTACCACAATACCAAGCTAGACAAAATGCTTAGATTCAAACTGTAAAACTGACTATAATATTAGACTTAGCAAGAAACATACATAGTAAAGATTGTCTAAACACTGTTGTAACATTTAGCATCGACTAACGAAGTACAAATATTCAAGCTTTTACTTTTAGATACAAATTATAAAATATAGATCTAAAGTAAAGTAGTAGATTCAAAGAGCTGGCAGAATTACCTGCAAGGAATTCGGGGACCTCATACGTCTAAAGATGACCCTGGAAACATGGGCCCACGATCATGTTAGTATTCTACCTTCTGCATTATAGATTTGAAGGGTTCGGTTCTTACTCGGGGTTCAAAACTCACGGACGGCTTTTAATCGCTTCCTAACTCAATCAAAGCTGATTTCGCGCATAAGCAAGCATTTAAATATTGTTACGAGTTCTGCCGACAGAAATCGTTTTCATTAATATTCATACATTGTGTCATCCATTGATTTTTCTAGTCCAGCCATCGAAATAATTCTCAGTAATATTCTTACATTCTTACAATCTATCGATTCTTCCCACCGCCGTCCCCAACCCCTTCACTCTTACATTACACGTGATGGCGCCTCTGGGAGTATTTGAACAAAAGATAGCATTCACACTCTCTCTATCATACACGAAATAGTTTACCGATTTGCCTTAACTGCTCTCACTTTCTGAGTCACAGCTAGTTTACCGCCAGTCGGTAAGCTCACTGCGCGGGCATGTGTTGTGATGTCATGCTCAAACGTAACAGTTTGTTTATTTTTAAACTACCAGCAAGTAAATATGGAATGCAGCTGCTAAAAAGTTCTAGTAATTCCATGATGAGAAGAAAGATAAACAAGTCGGATTCATAACAATATAGATCACTTTAATGCAACATTTAAAAATTTAAAATCTAGGTCACGGGTCGTGCACTCTAACAAGGACTGCGCGGTGTCTTGTAGGTTCCCAAGCCCAAAAACCTGTTGAGCAATGAATTTCATTATTCAACGCTGGGTGTAAAGTTGTAAAATGGGGTCGCCGAGCGCTCTCGGTAGTTTCCGTCAGTTATCTGTTGTAAACACTTTTCGGAACTGCACTTAAAATAGGAGCAGGTCAGGGGTGTAACCGTCTTTGTATGGACCGCGTCGGAAGATTTGACGTCATTACTCGTGTCCTTGACCTAAAGTCAGGGAAATGACTAACCTATGACGTACTTTCACATAGTTGAGAATCCGGTTTCAGCAAGCTAAGTGGTGACGTGATCTCGGTGTGTGTATGAGCCCGAAGTCGCTTGTTGGCAGTTAGATGACTCTATATTATACGCACACTACAGTAGAGGATAGCGTGCGCAAACACACAGTTAATCTATATTCACGCTGTTAATGTATATATCCTTCCGCGATTTGCTCATGTTAGAGTACTTTAACAAAAGTGCAAAAATAAGTGCCACACAGAAGGAATTCATTTCATGGAGCTTGCGCGTCTTGAAACTGATGTACAGTTTTTATAGCTTTATATCTACTCGGAGTGTTGCTCTTCATACTTAAGATATCTTTTATAACTGCATATAGGTGTTGATTGAAGAAAACTAAATATATCACAATTGGGTCATGATATCAGTAGAATCTCCTGAGTCAATACTATACCAGACAGTGTCGGGTCAGTTTTTGCGTGAGTCACACACGGAAAACGATTTCATCTGAGTTTGTCTTACTCTTTCTTAGCTGTTTGTACAACAACGTCCCCTCTAATATTTTTCCTGTGTGCACTGAACTAACGGTTGCTACCAAAACTTGCGCGCGGTTATGAGCAGCGACACCATTTGAATTTTCGACAACTGTCTCGGAGATAGCGAGGCCAGTCTGTAATACTTGCCGCGACCTGGTTTTATTAAGTCCCCTTATCATGCATGGCTGGCTGGCCAGTTCATGCTCAGACTAGTGAAATAATAGTCTGGTTGGAAACTGTGTGTGCGT
The DNA here is from genome assembly GCA_028829895.1 of Sinotaia quadrata. Classification (NCBI taxonomy): domain Eukaryota; kingdom Metazoa; phylum Mollusca; class Gastropoda; order Architaenioglossa; family Viviparidae; genus Sinotaia; species Sinotaia quadrata. The sequence continues at coordinate 7,284,624 of CM054180.1, read as the reverse complement.
GTGTGTTGGCTAGAAATAATTATTTATTCCCCCCCCCTCCACCTCCCTCGCCAGTCACACTGGTTATAGCGTTCTAGATCAACATAATTTATCTTGAATAGCCACGTTGTGTAACTCGTGATTGTGCGTAGTAAATACACAGCCACAACTAAGGTTTTCTTTGAAATCTTATGACGTCACTAAGACGTCCAATGCTGCATATTTGACCTCTTTCTAAAAATTTCTAGGAAACCCTAGACATTTAATGAACAGTCAGGACAGTCTCATTTTCTGTGAACAAGTTCAAGATAAATTTCCAACTGACGACACGGATTATGATGACGCCTGGTCGGACAGTCACCGAGTGTGAGACATTGCATCTGCTCGCAGGTGGTCGTGCACCTGTCCTAATCATCATATTTCATTACCGTAAAGATAACGTAGCTGACCCCAGCTGGCAGGTTGAATATTAACAACATATTCATTATGCAACAAATGAACACGTGGTGTTGCGGTGTTATTATTGCTAATGCACGTAAAACAAAAAAGCCAGCAACAGAGTTTTACAAAGCCCGGGTAACAGTTTGACTTGGTGCCTACAAATTTAGTGTTGACTACAACATTTTTGTGTGTGCATTATTTGTAATGCATGTGTTACAATAAAATAGCGATATTTTCAAACTGTCACGACGAAGTAAAGTAAATGCTATAGGAAAAAGATGTATGAACAAGCATGAGTAATTTGATCAAATGAACACAGTATTTGTAATAAATTCTTGTCCATGTAATATTACCGAATAAATAACCATTTCTCATATTAGTGACAATACAAATTCTCGAATATTAACATATTGTGACTCAATGCTACCCTAGTTATTGGTTATGATGATCATTATTAAAAAAGTAACCATCCATAATTAATTACAAGTGATGAGAATCTTTTATAAGTTATTAATAATTCTCCAGAAGACACCACTCGTCTCTCTCTCACTTGGTGGATATGTGGGTGTTGTAAACCTTTTCTCTGTTCCACAACATTAAAGACAAACATTTATCGTCACAACATTAAAGACAAACATTTATCGTCACAACATTAAAGACAAACATTTACCGTCACAACATTAAAGACAAACATTTACCGTCACAACATTAAAGACAAACATTTACCGTCACAACATTAAAGACAAACATTTACCGTCACAACATTAAAGACAAACATTTATCGTCACAACATTAAAGACAAACATTTACCGTCACAACATTAAAGACAAACATTTACCGTCACAACATTAAAGACAAACATTTACCGTCACAACATTAAAGACAAACATTTACCGTCACAACATTAACGACAAACATTTACGTCACACAATATTTCCGTAGGTGGAAAACTTCTTATTAGAGAAGATAAATCTGTCTTTATGTTTTGTGAGCCCCCATCCACCCACTATCTCTCCAAATTACGGTTATCAACATGTATAAGAAGGTCAGTGAACTTAACAATAAATTTATTAAATCAACAATCAAATGTACATATAACAAATACAATGAAAAGATTACTTGACATCACTATTCACATGAACCATATTCGATTAGTTTCAATACTTGTACAGTCTTATATCCTAACACATAATTCAACAGATAAGCATCAGTATAAATCACAGGATTATTATCATCAGAGAACAGAAATGGACTTATAGCGAAATAAGAGATAATAGTTTGTATATAACTTGTCTAGATGATTGCCATAATAGTATATCATGTGCTTTCAAAACAAAGTCACAAACTTTTATTCACAATAGAATTGTCAGTTTCTTTCAAAACAAAGTCACAAACTTTTAGTCTCAATAGAATTGTCAGTTTCTTTCAAAACAAAGTCACAAACTTTTAGTCACAATAGAATTGTCAGTTTCTTTCAAAACAAAGTCACAAACTTTTACTCACAATAGAATTGTCAGTTTCACGTGTCCTCTAGCACTTAATAGAATGTTCTGTCAGCCACTGTTCTCTCAAAACTAATCTGGGCACTCCTTCAGCACATTAGTTCCTTCAAGCAGAACAACAATGTAGCAATTTCCAGTAACTTCCTTGTACCAGAAATTCCATGATGTAGTTTAGAATACTTTGCCACCATACATCAACATAATGCAGTGTACCTTTACACTTACACACTGCAGTGTACCCTTACACTTACACACTGCAGTGTACCTTTGCACTTACACACTGGGGGCATAAACTTTTCGAATCTACCATGGTTGTAGCAGTTTGTAAATCAATAAAGTGGGAGATTCTGCTAAAAACAAAAATAGGCTGCTTCTTCCCATTAAGCTAACAACCGCCTTTCATAGGCTTCTGCCACTCCAAATTCAAAGTGATTAGAGAATACAATTCTTTTCAACAGGTAAACTTTTGATCTCAGCCCATTGGCTGGTCTTGTTCTTGTAAATCTTAACCATTGGATAATAAAACTACTCATCCACCTAAAACTGGTTTCGATCATATCAGCAAGTTTCTAGCACATATTCCACCTGAGTTGTTTACTCTAACTCTTGGCTCTTACAAAAATATCATCATAAGCAGTTCCCAAGGTCAGGTCACTTTGACATTTAACAATTTATAGAACAATTAAGGTTAGAAATAGGGATAGGTAAATTTATTCTGCCACATATATCTCATCATTTATATACTGAAAAGGCAAAGATTAAATTTCTAATGGAGACTATTCGGTTTCTAAATTTTCCAGAACAAATTTCTTTAATATTATTGTGTGCTGTTAATTTAATACTGAAATTTGAACTCAAAACATAACTTTGAAAATAGAGTGAAATCTTTATTAACCTTATAATTAGTAGCAAAATATGTTACAATTTGATATTAAAATATTATAAGAAAACAGATATAATAATTGTGCACTAGCTTCTATTCTAACAGTAAGTTCTATCTATCTATCTATCTATCTATCTATCTATCTATCTATCTATCTATCTATCTATCTATCTATCTATCTATCTATCTATCTATCTATCTATGGGTGGTGTGTTTGTGTGTGTGTGTGTGTGTGTGTGTGTGTGTGTGTGGTGTGTGTGTGTGTGTGTGTGTGTGTGTGTGTGTGTGTGTGTGTGTGTGTGTGTGTGTGTGTGTGTGTGTGTGTGTGTGAAGAAGGCAGGACAAAATAAAACACGCTATCTGTTAAACTATAGAGTATAGAGTTTGTATTTATTTCTGTAGCCTCTTCTCTCAGTAAAACAACACCAACGCCCCATGTCTTGATTGTTTAATGATAGAGTAGACATTAGTTCTTCAATTAACATGAAAGCTGATAAAATGACAAGTAAATAAAATAATAGCTACAAATATCTACACTGTATTTAAAGACCTCTGGTGAAACGCTCATCATCAGAACACTGAAATCTTTAAATAAAAAAGTGTCAATTTACATTTTAAGCAAATTACTGTTATAATTCAATTGGGTGCATGTATTAAAAATAAAGGCTCATCAAACAAACGATACTCGTTGTCCTATGCGATATTTCAAATAATGGATAATTAAACTTACCTCAAATTAAAATTCACTTTGATGAAAAGAGATGGCAACTATAGGCTTACATAATATGGTACTTTACTCTTACGATCAGAGCATTTTGTGACGCACTCTAGGTTGCAACCTTAAATAGAAGTATTTCCTCTGGAACAGGCGATGCTGGAAAGGTAGGTAGGTGGGCGTCCTTCAACAGATCAAGTACAGTGGACCTAAATGATCACGAACTGGTCTGCTACAAAGATTTTGCCCACATCATTATGGCGGCTGATTAACTTTGCCCACAACGTTCTGCTGGCTGACCCGCTTTGCCCACACCGTAGCTGCTGATTGATATTTGTCCATAACGTAATAGCGGCTGATCAGCTTTGCCCAAAATTTTGGTGCAAGTTGCTCAGTAAGGTAAACTGCAGAACTTTAATTGAACACTTTATATTAAATCTGTAAATTTGATATCTGATTATTAACTGGTTACCGCATTATTTCAGCTGGGCTTTAAAAATCCTCTTTGTTCATGATTAACAGGTGCTTTTGTAAACCTTTGCCATTATCTAGTCGTGGTCTATCCATAATTGCTTTTATAATCCACAGTACTACGCCGTATAACTGTACTGACATAAACTATTACAGTTATCTAGCAGTTGTCTCCCTTCTAAACACGAATAAAGCATTTGTGATAAGACTTTGAATGCATTACTAATGACAACGCTTAACTTCGTCATTTTACTACACACTCACACACACACACACACACACACACACACACACACACACACACACACACACACACACACACACACACACACACACACACACACGCACGCGCACACCACATGCAAATTTTATTTGTGATGTATTCTATTAACTGAAATATGTGGCTTTGTACAAGTTTAATTAAAGTTGCAATGTCTGAAAGAGAGCAAAATTGAACATATTAGCTATACTATGGAATTTATAGCTGGAAATCGTTACTTTTATCAATACATATCATTAAACATGATATATTATGGAATTTATAGCTGGAAATCGTTACTCTTATCAAGACATATCATTAAACATGCTATACTATGGAATTTATAGCTGGAAATCGTTACTTTTATCAATACATATCATTAAACATGCTATACTATGGAATTTATAGCTGGAAATCGTTACTTTTATCAAGACATATCATTAAACATGCTATACTATGGAATTTATAGCTGGAAATCGTTACTTTTATCAAGACATATCATTAAATATGCTATACTATGGAATTTATAGCTGGAAATCGTTACTTTTATCAAGACATATCATTAAACATGCTATACTATGGAATTTATAGCTGGAAATCGTTACTTTTATCAAGACATATCATTAAACATGCTATACTATGGAATTTATAGCTGGAAATCGTTACTTTTATCAAGACATATCATTAAACATGCTATACTTACATATCATTAAACATGCTATACTTACATATCATTAAACATGCTATACTTACATATCATTAAACATGCTATACTTACATATCATTAAACATGCTATACTTACATATCATTAAACATGCTATACTTACATATCATTAAACATGCTATACTTACATATCATTAAACATGCTATACTTACATATCATTAAACATGCTATACTTACATATCATTAAACATGCTATACTTACATATCATTAAACATGCTATACTTACTTACATATCATTAAACATGCTATACTTACTTACATATCATTAAACATGCTATACTTACATATCATTAAACATGCTATACTTACATATCATTAAACATGCTATACTTACATATCATTAAACATGCTATACTTTGTAAGCGCTACTCGTTTTCCTGAAATTAGTAAGTTATTAACGACTTTATGGCGTGTTGTTTTGTCATTTTTATTTTGGGGGAATTGGAGGGGGGGGGGGGCTATTATCCACCCTAACGCTTATTTATGAATCTCAAGAAAGTGTCAGTTTTCGCTGTTTGCACGGTAAATAAAGGAATTTCAATTCTCGATCGCATTTATTTTGTGGATGGAAACAATTCGTTGAACCATTTATTTTGTAGATGGAAACAATTCGTTGAACCATTCATTTTGTAGATGGAAACAATTCGTTGAACCATTTATTTTGTAGATGGAAACAATTCGTTGAACCATTCATTTTGTAGATGGAAACAATTCGTTGAAACATTTATATATAATTGCACAGTGGATTTCTTATCACAGGACAAGCATGGCAGCTGTTACTTAATTAAACTGTTTTTTTCTCTTTCATTAATATAATCAATGAATGCCCTGAATTTATGCGTAAGTATCTAGTGCTCGATATTAATTTCATTATGATGTTTTTCACATTTCTTTCTCTCACTGTCGCTATAGTACTTCTTCCATATTTGTGAGGAACTGATTTCAGTTTCGATTAGACTCAGCACTTTGGTAAAACACTTCTTTTTAATGAGACTCGGCACATTGGTAAAGCACTTAGTTTTGATTAGACTCGGTATATTGGAAAAGCAGTAAGTTCTAATTAGATTTGGTACATTGGTGAAACAGATTTAATTAGATTAAGAATGTTGGTAAAATGCTTAGTTTTTAATTAGACTCGGTACATTAGTAAAACGCTTAGTTTTGAATAGATTCGGCGGTTGGAAAAACAGTTTCAGTTAGACTCAGATCATTGGTAAAATGCATAGTTTTCATTAGACTCGGCACATTAGTAAAAAGTTTAGTTTTGATTAGACTCAACACATTGGTAATTGGTAAAGCATTTAGTTTTAAATTAGACTCGACACATTGGTAAAGCATTTCGTTTTGATTAGACTCCGCAATTTAGACTCGACACATTGGTGATTTTAAAAACTTTCAGTTTCCTTTTACACAGAACAGAATGATTGGGTTTTTCATGTAATTTTAAAACATTCAGTTTCCGTTTACACAACGACGGAATGAATGAGTTGTTCACGTTTTCAAAACATCCAGTTCCTATTAACACGGGACACATTGACTGGGTTACTAATGTGATTTTAAAATATCAGTTTCGATCACAGCGAGTGTCACAGATTAGGCGTTTAGAGCATTTAGTTTCGTCTAGAGCTGACTGAGTCACAGACTCGCTTGCAAGCATTGAGATATTGTAGATTGATTGGGTTGTAGCAAGCATTCGGTTTTCTCAGAGAAACTGAGTAACAGACATGATTTAAAGCATTCAGTTTCGTTTAGCGTAGTTTGATTGAGGAGCAGACATGATTTAAACTTTTAAAGCTTTCATTTTCGATTAGCACAGTTTGATTGAGTAGCGGACACCATTTAAAGTATTCATTTTCACTTATTATGGTTTGATGAGTTGCAGACATGATTTATACTTTAAAACATTCATTTTCACATAGCGCAATTTGATTGCGTAACAGATATGACGGAAAACGTTCAGTTGCATTTAGATAGATTGAATGTGCCACCGCTGTCATTAAACAACCAGTTTCGTGTTTTGTTTGACTGATTGAGTGGCAGAGGTAGTGTTGAACGCAACTAGTTTCGTTCAGAGTGAAAGGTTGAGTGGCAGAGGTAGTGTTGAACGCAACCAGTTTTGTTCAGAGTGAATGGTTGAGTGGCAGAGGTAATGTTGAAAGCAACCAGTTTCGTAAGAACTTACCGACGGTGGGCTGCAAGCTTACCTTCGCTTATCAAGCACGAATATCAAGTAAATGACGTATGAAATGCGTGTATGTAAAACATTATAATATCACAGTGGTGTTGAGAACTTATGTAGAAGGAAAAGAACTTATTTATATACGTCAACAAGCTAAATCATGCAGCGGAAGATTAACTCCACAAGTATTATACAGTGTTTCCTTTGTTGAATCCTACACAGGAGAATGAACATGACTGGTTATAACTCATAACATTTGCTCACAAAATTTAACCCGTTTCCTGTCAGAGGGCCGTATAGGGCCCAAATGCATGCATGATTATTTTTAGTCTTTCAAGCGAGCCAATCAGCGTAAAGCTAATATCTGTTTGCTTTAGCAGGTAATCTGTATCACTTCTATTATTGGACGCTTTTTATATAGTCTGTGTGATGAGGAACAGTTGGATTTGGGGGTCACCCATTGTGATTTACCAGCTTGGAAATCTTGCAAGTCGTGGGACTTCTAAAGGACGGACAACCAAATTCGAACTTGAAACAGATGATTCTTCTATTTTATTTAACAGAACTATTGAGCAGTGTTATTCATAAGAAATTTTCTTTGGAAAATGAATAATTATCAGCTCCTACTTTGAGTATTTGCCCAAACTAGACTGGTTGCTTTCAAAATGGTGGGATTGGCATGCAGATGGACTATATTCAACTTAAGGAAATAATTTTCATTTAAAAAATATCTTAGGACTGAAACTTATTCATAATAAATAGTACTTTTGCATTTAATCAACAGTGGACTTGCAATTTAAATTGTGCATTTAACTTGTAGTTGTTTATTCAAATTTTTCACCTGGAGTTTCTGAAGACAAAAATATTTTAATCTAATAATCAACAATGGACTGCAATTGGATTTGTAGTTGCTTTTCGAAAAAGAAATATTGTGAACATTTTCTTATGACAGTGTAATGATACTTTAACCTTGCATTACTGGGAAAATATCATCATATTCATTGAAATGGAAAGGGACATTTTATTACATATTTATAATTGAAATATTTTAAAAATAATAATTTTTACATTATATAATACGTGCAGCATATGTAAGAATTTAGATTTTCAAAATCCATTCATAATTACATCCGCTGTTCATGTTTTAATAAGCTGACCCATTTAATTATCACTGAGTGGCAAAATAACCTGACAGGCAAGGGTTTGCATTTTGACATGTCTACGAATGCTTTTCACACACCTGTCACACGTAATTAAATTTTGTGACCATCCACGAAAATGAATGCAGAATCGATGGATATTATAGGAAATGAGTTTGCGTGGCCATTTTTGTCCTGAGATCGACTGTATGATTAATAAATAGTGAATGGAGAGAGAATGGCACCTTGTGGATAAGTAAACAATTCAAGACAACAGCGGGCATGGTAATTGGACACTGTTTAGTTGTACTTTTCATGAACAATAAAGATTTACTCTGTGGGCGTGGTAATTGGACACTGTTTAGTTGTACTTTTCATGAACAATAAAGATTTACTCTGTGGGCGTGTTGAAGAGAATGGATCCGGGATTAATATTCACCGGTACAGCAACAGACCGATGTATAGCAACAGTTCGATTAACAGGCCGATGTATAGCAACAGTCCGATTAACAGCCGATGTATAGCAACAGTCCGATTAACAGGCCGATGTATAGCAACAGTCCGATTAATAGGCCGATGCATTGCAACAGTCCGATTAACAGGCAGATGTATAGCAACAGTCCGATTAACAGACCGATGCATTGCAACAGTCCGATTAACAGGCAGATGTATAGCAACAGTCCGATTAACAGGCAGATGTATAGCAACAGTCCGATTAAGAGACTGATGTATTTTCAACAGTACGATTAACAGGCCGATGACAATAGGTACAGACGTTACTTCCGGTTCAGGGCCTATTTCACGCTGGGAGGGTTACTTCAAAAGAAGCTTTAATATAATTTACATACGTGCAATCAATTGTTGGACAAAACCGATGATGTCAGGTTTTCTAAAAAGACCGTTCCAAGAAATGTGAACTAATCCCTTGACTGGAGTGAATTTCACTGGACGATCACTGGACGATCACTGGACGATCACTGGACAATCACTGGACGATCACTGGTTTATTGCAGTGTCAACAGAGAGAGGATCAAGTACGTATTGGGATTGTGAGACATCTTGTACAGTCCGGAATAATATCTCCTTCATTCAGTCTGCTATTACATGTCATTCATTCAGGTATAATACCTCGTTCAGTAAGGTATAACATGTCATTCAATCAGGTATTATATCTTATTCAGTCAGGCATAATATCCCGTTCAATTAGGTATAATATCTCATTCTGTCGGGTATAATATCTCGTTCAATCGGGTATAATATCTCATTCTGTCGGGTATAATATCTCGTTCTATCGGGTATAATATCTCATTCTGTCGGGTATAATATCTCGTTCAATCGGGTATAATATCTCGTTCAATCGGGTATAATATCTCGTTCAATCGGGTATAATATCTATACCTATGCAGTTTAGTATTTCGACATTAATTATTAATAGGACGATGGCAATGTGGGCAGGTTACACGGAATTCGAAAGACTGGATCATCACGTGATACATGCCAGGCCGTTGCGTTTTTAGCCTGTCCATAAATACTGCTTCAGTGTGCAGCCCGTGTATGTGGGGAAGGGGGTTGGATGGCTGATTGCATCTGCCTTCTGAAGGAAATTGAAAAGTCAGTCTAAGACCGATTGCTGTGTGGTAGGCAAAAATGATCATTCACTGGTAATACAGCTCGTCAAGAGATAACAACATATATATATATTACGCTGCATATTGTCTTCTGTCATGCTTATCTAAGATCTACAAACGTTTTGGATTGCTCCATTATAGATAATCACTGTCATGCTTATCTAAGATCTACAAACGTTTTGGATTGTTCCATTATAGATAATCACTGTCATGCTTATCTAAGATCTACAAACGTTTTGGATTGCTCCATTATAGATAATCACTGTCATGCTTATCTAAGATCTACAAACGTTTTGGATTGCTCCATTATAGATAATAACTGTCATGCTTATCTAAGATCTACAAACGTTTTGGATTGCTGCATTATAGATAATCAATGTCATGCTTATCTAAGATCTACTAACCCTTTGACACAAAAAGGGTTGGTAAACACTGTGTTACAATATGCTCTTTGACACAAAAAGGGGTGGTAAACACTGTATTAGAATGTGATCAGTTATCGCCGCTTGGTTTTCCAAATAATGCGAGAACATGAACATATAAGAGAACGGAACTGCCCAGTCAGTTGTGAACACTTTAAAAAGTATTTCGATTAATTATCCTTACTGCTGTGAATTTTCTAGCTCTACTGCTGTAAATAGATTCATTTTACTTTTAAAACTGAAACCAACCATAATCTGAGCCGTTATGTTTCTTCAAGTAAACAAGATGACGAAACTCTGCTCTTGTTAATGATTTTTAGGATTGGTTAAAAAGTCAGTCTCGACTCGTCATTTTCACACTTCAAACCTATTTTTTTCTTTATATCATTTTGTAAAACAAAAACTGGCATCGCCAGTAAGAATCACGTGGTGCAATAAGAGGACGTAGAAAGCAAGGAGACTCCCATGTGGAACACCGGTTCCATGTCCGGATTACAGGGTTTATATGTGGAACACCGATTCCATTTCCAGATTACATTGCTCACATGTGGAACACCGGCTCCATATCCAGATTACAGGGTTCACATGTGGAACACCGATTCCATTTCCAGATTACAGGGTTCACATGTGAAACACCGGTTCCATATCCAGATTACAGGGTTCACATGTGAAACACCGGTTCCATATCCAAATTACAGGGTTCACATGTGGAATACCGGTTCCATTTCCAGATGTGGAATAAATGCTCCAAATTCAGATTTAGAGGTTCCAAAGTAAGAGTGATTCCTTTAACGGATTAGAGACTCCAGACACATGTAGACCACCATATCTATTCCGATACATTTAAGGCCATTTCCACATTTAGCTCTATTCCGATACATTTAAGGCCATTTCCACATTTAGCTCTATTCCGATACATTTAAGGCCATTTCCACATTTAGCTCTATTCCGATACATTTAAGACCATTTCCACATTTAGCTCTATTCTGTTACACTTAAGACCATTCCAACATTTAGCTCTATTCCGATACACTTAAGACCATTTCCACAAAGAGGATTCACATAAACTGTGACATTTTGCTGTGAGATGGGCAAGATGTTAATTCTCCACCACCCTGGCCACTGGTAACCTTAGTCATCATACATTTAAAAATCATAAGTGAAATATAACATTATAAAATATAGCTAATATCAAGAAATAAACTTGAGCATAATATTAGTTAGGTAAGCAAAACAACATACCGTCACCACTGAACGTAAACCTACCTTCTAGGCTGACACCTATCCTCAGGCTAGAAACACACCTGAATGTTCCAGACAACTCGCTAAACTAACTAATCAAAGCACAGCTCAGTCGATGGAACGAATGTACCATAAAAGCACCTATAAATTGTTAGTCCAATGAAACTGACCATTGAGGCAACATATATGTAGGCTCTCGGCTTTAATAAGTTATATCCATAGCATTAACTCTTATCACACAAGGAAGTCATCTGTGGTATATGTGTCATAAATAAAGGCTGGCAAATGCACATTCACCTAATTTTGTGTTCCCATTTCACCAACAGTGACATGTCTTTGCTTCTTCACCCGAAATATTTCTCTCTCATTTTTGTTGGTGTTGGGATGGGGTGTGACAAATCGCTAGATCAATAATTTGGACTGAAGAATTGTTATTTAAATATAGTCAGGTAATCAATGTGAGCTAACACTTCACTTGTTTCATAATTTACTCATTCACTGTAACATTCACTTCAACCAGGTTTTTTTTTTTAAAAAGTAAATTTAATTTTATGTTTACAGGCAAGCATTCATTTTACTATCAGTTTAGTTTTTCTACAGTGATTTCGACATACATTTTAGTTGTCAGGTATTTTTCTCTTTTTTACACACACACACACACACACACACACACACACACACACACACACACACCCCACCCACCCACCCACCCACACACACACACACACACACACACACACACACACACACACACACACACACACACACACCCACACACACACTCACTCACACACACACTCACACACACACACACTCACACATACACACCACACCACAACACACACACACACACACACACACACACACACACACACACACACTCACACATACACACCACAACACACACACACACACACACACACACACACACACACTGATAATATTCATTTTTGTTTTGTCTGGTGGCTGCCACTAGATCTTGTCTCGCTGTATACCATATGTCCCGACTCTCTCAAGCAGTGCAATAGAAAGATTATGGAAATGAACCACAGTTCAATACTGCGAGGTGTGTGTGAAGAAAATAATCCTTTTGTGCATGCACTTTTAGCGTACATTTTGTCAGGGAGTTTACTTCCTCACCTTGGAAAAGCTGATCTAATAAGCCCCGATTGCGTTATCTCCAAGTTAGTACCGTCATTTATAGTCCTGTATTGCGTCACTGATGTCAATTGCGTTTTAAGGACGTGTGTACAGCTGGCTACCAAACGCAACACGAAAGTCGTGATCGTAGCTAGCAACAACATAAACAGAGCGAAACAATATAATCGGATTGACATAATAATGATTTGACACAGAGCATTGCCCTGTCTCACAAATGCCTACAATGACCTGATCAATCATATACAATAGCAACCTAAGTCGCAATGACACGGTGGTAAGACTAAAAAATCTATTCTTGCAGAACAAATGTTTCTCTAGAGTTTTGTCAAATGCAACCATGGACAAATGGTCTCTATTCAGCTGTAAAACTCAAGAGGTAGTTAGTAATATTTGTATCTTTGTATATATGGACAAATGATCTTTATTCGGTTCTATAACTCAAGCGACAACCGGTAGTGTTTGTATATTTGGACAATTAAGAATGAAAAGCGTCAGGACAGATAACTCCATGTGGGGAAAATAGGTGTATGAGATCAAAAATATCTCGAACAAGAGGTAGTTAAAGAATAAAAATGTTTGATATTGTTGAGAATTCTAACTGTTCATAACTTTAACTCATCATTTCAGGAATTTTCCCTGCTAAAACATTAGATCAATTTTATTGGAAATAATTATTGTTTTAAGAGATTATTGGAGATTTTATCTGGTTAATTATGTTGACAATTTTTATCTGATCATTATGGAGAATTTGTCTAGTTTTACTGAGAGTTTTCAAACCATTTTAGTAATTTTGTCTGGTTATGTTGGAAAGATTGTCCAAATATTTTAGAATATTGTTGAATTAATGTTCAAAACACTGTAGGTAGGATCAGTCTTTAAGCACCAATTATGCCATCACAGTGGATTGTGTTCATTATGTCATTACAGTGGATTGTGTTCACAAGTAAACTAATTATAAAACCTCTTTATTAAGTTTCATTGCTTATTCCAGCCTTAAATATCTGTCTGATCTCACGTGCACCCTTCTTAAAGCCCACCCTTTATCATCAAACAAAAACAACCCCAAACAAGTCACAGGGTCTGTGGTCATATGGATCGATCCATCCAGAGTGCGCTACCTTTGTTTGGAAGTGCGCCACAAAATGACTGTTTCTTTTCAAGAAGGCTCTTCAGAGCAGCACTCTTATCTCTGTATTGTTTTTCAGCTGCACATTTGCAGATTAACATTTTTTTGTTAGTTTTTCAACACATTCACTTGTTTCATATTGCGATAGAGTAAATTTGCATATCCCTATTTCTAAACTTAATTGTTTTGTAAATTTGTTAAATGTCAATGTGACCCGACATTGGGCATAGCTTAAGATGATATATTTTATGTCAGAGTTGGAGTAAACAACTCAGGTGGAGAATATGCTAGAACTTGCTGATGGAATCCAAACAAGTTCCAAGCAGGCGAGTAGTTTTTCTGACTAATAGTCTCACACTTGTTCATAACAACTTCATCCAATGGGGATGGACTTAAAGTTACTTTGTTGAAGAAGTTCTATATTCTAATCACTTTGATTTTTGACGTAACTCAAATCAGTCATAAATGTGATCATTAGCTTATGAAAGGAGTGTGAGATGTGTTTTGTTTTGTAACCTTATATCTGAGTGACTAAGTACTCTCTTGGCACTTTGGTCTGTGTATCCAACATTATCATCAAACCTGTCAGTAATGTGTTGCTGTAAGTTGATTTCTGTGAATCCATCCGAGAGCGAATATGGTGGGAAAATAAGGCTTGAGTTTGAGAATTTTCGAGAATTCACGAAGATTATTTTGAACATTCCTCGTGGTGTGCTTGAGTAGCGCACATGAAACTTCTGGAACACTACTTGTGATGTGATTTGATAGCGCATGCGAAGTTCTGGACGAATTTCCATGGTGTGCTTTGTGAGCACATCGAAGATTCTGGAACAGTTATGTAATGTGCCTAGGAGGTGGAAGTTAGTGTTGTGAGTGTAAACATGTGCCAGCAAAAGCTGCCATCATTGAAAATGTTATGTACGTTGACTATAATTATCTCCCTAAAACTCCACTCTCATGTCCATGATGAAACCATATACATGAACTTGATTATATATATATATATATATTAGAGGGGGGCTCGTTAAATATAAATAAAAGACGGATTTTTATTACTCCTTTAGTAAGAAGTTTCCACTTGCAGAAATATTATGTGACAGTAAAAATGTCTATCTTATTATTGTGTAAGAGTAGAGTTTTATGACATCCTTACAATCCGCCAAGTCAGAGACATGCTGGTTTTGTGAGAAAATTATTAATAACTAGAAACATAACGAGTGACGGGTACCCAGAGGTGTTATATTTTCTGCATGCCTTGGGGAGTAACACTGATTTAGATTATAAGCAGTCTGCTTTTTGTAGGAAGATTTTTGCGATTTTTGGTTATGTAATTATGTAAATATTAAAGAGTGCTTTATGATGATGATGAGAGTGCGAACCGTGTTACACACACACACACACACACATGTAGATATACGCGCATACATACACATATATACACATAAATACGCACTGATACACACACACACACACAGATATATATATGTACACACACATATTACACACACACACGCACACACACATAAATATATACATGTGCAGATAGTCCTCACAATTTTGAATTAGAGAGAGAGTGTGTCTGTACAAGAACTTGACCAACAGCCAGCATTCGGTTGAAAGGGAAGGGGCGATAATACCAGATACTCTTCATCTAGTCAAAAGTACAACACCAGCTGGTTTGCTTTTGACGTTCATTGAGTGTGCCGACACCCCGCAAAGAATCAAAGACAGTAACTGAGTAGGGGAACAGACCATAGCGCAGACAGTAGAAAACTAGCCTCTAATGGTTGTGGTTCGATCCCTATTCGGGAATAAACTCCTGCGAGTGGACCTTAACTGTTCCTTAGCCCGAACTAGTGGACATAATGCTTAGTCACTCGGATTGTTCCTTAGCTTGAAGTTGTGGACATAATGTTTAGTCACTCGAATTGGACGAGAAATCGGGTTCCGTCCTGCTGTATGTTGGTCGAAATCTGGGACAAGTTGGAAGCAGACGTGAGACCTAACTCGTGCAAAAGGAATGAAACTTGCCGCGCATCCGATCGCGATAAAACACTGCCAGCCCCCACCCACCCTCGATCACGGCTAGTCGTCAAAATGGTACACTCACGCACTTTTCTAAAGATGGACACAGTTTGTTTTTCCCTAAAATAAAGATTGATTTTTGTGTGTGTGTGTATCTGTTGTACAAATATTTTTGTTAGTACTTTCGTCAACAGTGTCTAATTGAGGGATTCGGCTAAATCCTCGTGCGTTTTTTGCTTTAAAAAAAATAATCATTTTATTTTTAAATCGATCAGACAAAAACAACAAGTGCTTAGCGACGATTGCGTGTTTGGTAAGAAAGGTATGACGTCAAGCTTGCTGCACTTTTCATTCAGTGCCAAACAAAAGAATCAACTAGCATAAATATGTATCCCGACAAATATAACAAAAATACCCCCCTCAAAAAATAATTTCTCCACTTATCCCTTCTCTAAAGCCCAGCGAGATATTGACTCGGCTGGAAGCAGTCTCCACAAGTAAATGCAACCACATTTTAATATCCTCTAGTCCAGTGGTTTTCAAACTTTTTACACCTGCGGACCGGTCAAAATAGGAGAAATATTTCGCAGACCATTAAGGCAGATATAAAAACCATTATTTATATAGTATTTTGTGTATTAGTTTTTAAATCTAATGTTATAAAATGAACATTCTCTAGTTATTTAAAATAACCAGAAACCGAGCAGTAAACAAAAATGCTAATAGAATGTCTTTCACTTTTGAGAAAGCAATATTTAATTCATATAAAGTTAGTGCAAAATCTGCTGCTGCTTCTTTGCTAGAATATTTGACAACCGTGGCTGCAGCGTTGACATCCATTCGGTTTCTCTGTTTGATTTTTATGACTGACACTAAGTGACAGGCCTGAAAAACTCTACTCACACAACTAGGTAGTTGAAAATACGACCAACAATTTAATAGCTCTGTAACTAAGAGATGGATATTCCTTTTCCCAGTGATATCCAAAATTGAGACAATGATTGCATTTTATATTTAGACACCAGAATAACATTGTAAGACAACTCGGTCAGGTTTTCTTTTCCACGAGAGTTAAGTGCGCTTGAGTTGACAACTTCCATGAAGGGATTATTAATCCAGGTTACCTTTACAAGGATCCTCATTTTCTGGGTAATAATGATTAAAGTTTTGAACTAACGACCTTAAATGTTGACTTATTATATTGAATATGACTTTCTGATTGACGTCAGTAGCAATAAAAAGTTCTTATTAAAGTGGAAACATCTCTATATCTTTCTCTTGTACAGGATTATCCCAAAGAGCCAGCTTCTTTTTGAACACATCCATCTTATTTCTCGGTGTAAAAATGTTTGTGCAAAATCCCTGAAGAGAAATATTAAGTTCGTTGAGAAGGCTAAATATGTCCGCCATATACGCAAATTTAGCCATCCATTCCTCATCCAACAAAGGCTCTACAAGGGCAGAGTTTCGCTCTCATATAAACTACTTTACTTTTCCCTCAGTTCGACAAGGTGTGAAAAAAAACCTTCCTCTCGATAGCCACCTCATTTCTGCATGGAGTAGGAGATGTTGGTGTTGTGAGTCTACTTTATACCCAACCATTACACTCTTCCAACAGGTAATTTACACTCTCCACTACACACCCAACCATTACACTCTTCCAACATAATTTACTCTCTCCACTACACACCCAACCATTACACTCTTCCAACATAATTTACTCTCTCCACTACACACCCAACCATTACACTCTTCCAACATAATTTACTCTCTCCACTACACACCCAACCATTACATTCTTCCAACAGGTAATTATAATTCTCCACTATATACTTAACTTTACTCTTTCCCTACATTTAATTGTAACTCTCCACTATATACTTAACTTTACCTTAACACTTTTTTCACTGATAGTGACTATTGTCCTCCAGGTATCCAGTGTATACAGTTTACAGTTTTGATGCAGACTATACAGGGCATATCCAATCTAAACAATCTTCAGATAATGACAACCTCTACAATATATATATATATTCTAATGAACATAGTACACAAACTTATAATCATTAAAATCACACACTTTTATTCTTGTATTCAAAACATAGGCCAGTCTTCTCATCTAGCAAATCAAACCATGTTACATGTCTTCTTTTAGCATTTGTACGTTTGTGCCTATCCACATCTTCAGCACTTAAAACTACATAAAGCAAATCAAACCATGTTACATGTCTTCTTTTAGCATTTGTACGTTTGTGCCTATCCACATCTTCAGCACTTAAAACTATTTAAAGCAAAATGTTGTTCAGGTACAGACACAGCTAGTACATTCAGAAGTGTACACATATATAACTGCACATTACATTTATATCTTATAGTTTTAGTTATAATTATACGACATATTTATATCATATAACATATTTATATCTATTCTCAAATTATGTATTTCCAACAACTTAGCATTCACGAGAGATATGCTTTTAATACCAATGCATAAGTGAAAAATAATATGAATCAATATCAAATTAAGTCATTATATTTGATATTGCAAGAAACTACATTTTTAAAGTATTATAATTAATATTTATTGCATTAGCACCATATACATATTTCATTTTCACATTTCACAATATAATGTTGCTGAAAGCTCTCTTTTCTTGGTAGTGAGATACTCTTCATCTTCCTGAATAGCAGTTATTAGGTGATGTTAACTAAAATTATGCCTCTCCCCCACAAAAGATAATGTTACCATACGACTTAATAGTTAATTCATACAATGTGTTTTACTGATCAGTCATAAAGGTATTATTTCATTATAAATTTTACAGCAACATTAGAATTTAGATTATGAATTAGTAAGTGGTGAAACTGAAAGAATAAATAATTCACACAAATTGACAAAATTAAAAAAAACAGAAAGCCTAAATGCCAAGTTTCTGTGAAAATATAATCTAGCATTAAGATATTGGTATGAAGCTTGTTTAAGCAAAATATTCATCCTCAAACTAATTTTATATTATTCCAATTTTCAAAATAAATTAATCACAATTATAACACATAAATTACATGGCTCACATACATCCTTAAACTAATTTTATATTATTCTAATTTCAAAATAAATTGATCACAATCAGAAGACTAAAAAAAAAAAATACAAGTAATTATAAAATGCCAGTGCACTGATGACCATAAATAAATAGTAATACTCTTATCTATTACAGTATTAGTAGTACTACTACTAGTAACATTAACTTTTAGTATGATGAATTCAGTGGTCAAATGAAATGACTTACACGTTACAAGCATATATATTATAAAAGTATTAACAGGACACAATTCAACTATGACGAGGAATTCTGCAATTCTAGAGCAGGTCCCGTGTAATCAATAGAATCACACCAAAAATCCAATGGTTGTGACACCGGTATAATCCATCTAACACCTTTGCTAGTACGACTGTTTGCGTGTGGTATTTCTGTAAAATAATGGCAGTCTCGTTTACTGGAATGATCGTACGGTGGTGCAAGAATGTCAACAAAGGCTGCCAAATCAGTTACTGCTGTAATTTCGTGAAAATTACCATGAGTTGGCGTTAGTTGATAGCTCTCGTTTTCATCTGTTATGGATCCTTCGTGTTCCAGAATAACAGATTTTATTAAAGGTACCTGACCCTTTTGTAATCGTTGACCAATATCATCTGGTACACTTAGTCCATTTATTTCTGAGAAACTGACAAGTCTAAGAGTGCCATGAATGACCTTGAGCAGCCCGTACATATCTGGATGATCATGTAACGGCAAGCGGCCTCCTTTCCTGACGACGAAAATCCCCATTGAGAAAACATCATCCTCCCACAGATGAACGTAACTAACGGGTGCAGACTCTTGCAAAGTTTTATATTTTTCTTTGACTAGAGTTGGGTCAAAATTTACATCAGTTGCCGTTATTTCGTTAAACGACGACCTCAAGTGAGCTAACCTCTCTAAAAATTGACCTTCTGAAATGTTGCATCTTGCAAATGTTTTCGATGCTAGTTTTGCAAGTTTCTGAATGGGAGCAGCCATTTTGTACAAACGCTTTTTTTTTTTAAAACAAACTACTTTCTCAGGATTCCTCATTTGTAAAAGTTTTTAAGTATTTATTTGATTTTTAGTGAATATAATGTTAAAACAAACGAGATTTAACACTGGTCTTTGTAGAAGTTGTGTCAAGAGAAAGAGAGTATAATATCATATCCGCTTCCGTTAGAAGTATAGCAGACGGCCACAACTAAATGATCTCAGATGGTTATAATCCATAACATTGGAAAGAAATGAGTTGGTAATAAGCTTTTAAATATTATCGATGTTTCTCATCACATAACTTCGTTAGATTAAGGATTGTTCATGTGAATTCACAAAGCATAAATAAATCGTACGCCTACTGTCGAGTTTGATAATTACGCCTATATATAGTATGAATAGACTACAGTGCTATTTTAAATTTTGTTTTTATTTGATCACGGCAGTTCCAGAATAGTTATTATTTTTTTTTTAAAAACCCAGACACTAATTAAAAGACTTGATTATAATATAAAAACAGATGTGATAAAATTGATGCTAACAGTTGCCCGAAAACCAATATATAGGCCTATATCAGTATATGAGTATATTTATAGGCCTATAGCGTTGCGTTTATTTAGTTGTATTTTCGTTTTCCAGTTGATTTGTTTTGAATAATACTTATTTGTATAATAAAGGTTGTTTCTTTGGCAAGATATATTTAAATTAAACATTTTTATTATAAGTTTTTAAGAAAATATTTTTTCAGTCTATCATATATGCCAAATATGGCGGATTTTGAATCCTGACATTAAAACAATAGAAGGGAAACATGCATTTAAGAAAAGATATTTTTAATTTTATATATTCACAGAACATTTCATTTATGCCATGGGCTAAACTTCAAGCAGAATAATGTGTTACTGAACTTATTTCTTCAGTAATGCCAATACTTATTAAAGGTTTTCTAAATAATACTAAAACTGAGAGAAAAAACCTCCATAATAAACTTTGATCATTTTAAGTAAATTCCTAATTGTGATATAATGCATTCTTTCCCTTAACCACAAGTTGAAAACAAATGTGAGTACAATGAAAACTTGGTCACTGACAAGTGACATTAATTAACAAGTCTGTGTGGAGAAGTGCTTGTTCACTTTGGCTTGCTGAGTCTTGTTACATAATAGACCAGTGGATGTTCAAACAAAAGAGTCTTCTGGGAAATGTTGTATGCCTGGTCTTGTTATATAATACTTATAGACTAGTAGATGTTCAAAGAAGCCTCATGGAAAATGCCATATGCCTTGTCTTGTACCATAATACTTATAGACCAGAAGATGTTTAAAGGAGCCATATATATATATATATATATATATATATATCTTTAGCAATGATAAATAAACTAGTCAGTATCTTGCAATTATCAATGCTTTAAGTGAATTAAGGAAAGTATTTTCTGTTGCTCTAGAAAATATTTCTTTTTCTGCAGTCCGCATATATTAATATATAGCTTTTCTGATTTAGTGATTAAACAATACTTTTTTCCATGCAATTTTCTTATCTAAACCAATAACTTTTATACACTTTTGACATAAACAGTCATAAACTGTTTAAAAAATGTTATTTTATAAAGATGATTTCTAGCAATTTCCTAATATTAACTAGATTTAGCAGACAAATACTATAGTTTAATTACATATTTTTGATGTCAAGTTATCCATTCAATTGTAAATGGCTTATGTATATTTGATTTTTTTCTTACCCTTTGTTAAATTGACTTTCTTATGCATATTGAATTTGATCTTATGTTGGAGAAGAAAGTGAGTGGATGGAGGCTCACTAAAAATAGATTAAAGATGGATTTGTCTTCTCCTTTAGTAAGAAGTTTTCCAATCATGGTTGGTGATGTGGAATAGAGAAAACGTTTACAACGAAATATCTGCCAAGTGAGGGACGAATGGTGTCTGTTGGAGGATAATTAATAAAATAAATATTCTCATCACCTGAAATTAGTTATGAAAGATTAATTAATAATAATAATTATCTTCATTAACTAAATGGCTTGTCCCCTTGTCACAGTAGCATATGTTGATTATATCTCAACAATTAGTCAAATAATTCATTTTATATTAACAGAATTACATAATATAACAAAAATATAGCTAATATTTAAAAAAATAAAATTACAATATTATTATAGGCATTTGCATGATGGCACTGTGAAGAAGCATCTTGGATCCTTATAGCAATCATATTTGTCATAAATGTTAACCACAAATTGTTTAAAAGATTACTTTGTTGATCTTACATTCTAAATTTTAAGATATGTCTTTAATTATATTCATCTTACATATTCATAATACACAATAGTATTCAGAGGTGTTGTGTTGTCTCTAGCAGAATTTGTTTTCTGGAACAAAAGTGTTATGTTAACATACATTGTGCTGCCTTGGTTACAGTAATAAATCTTACATACTTAGACCATATTTAGGTAAAATACTTATATTTATCAGTGTAAGGGTACTAAATATTTTTCTTATAATTTACATTGTAAAAATTAAAATTGATAATAATGTATTCTAGTAGCTTGGTCCTAATTTAGTTTTATAATTATAGTTTGTTGAGATTTTTGTTGTTGTAATTTCAGTAATTTTCTTTAAAATATTAGAAGATGGATAATTTATTCTCTTATACTATAGGAATCCATTCAGCCGTTTAACAACAGCCAAGAAATCTGTAATCTCAAGAGCAGTAAGTATTATTTAAAATCAAATCAGTCAGACTTCCCATGTCAGCAACATAGTCACTTGCTGCTTTTGTTTCCAGCATACATTTTTTAAACATTAGTTGTTAACACTAGCACAATGACAGTCACACTTCACTTGTTGCCTGGTTATAACTTATACTCTTTGTGATCTTTCAAACTAATAAAGTAATATCGAACAGACACATTAGGAGATATTTTAACAAATTACAGACCACAATAAAAAACCCACAAAAGAACTGTTTTGTGTCAATTTTTATTTAAACTTATTCTTTAACTGCAATCAAATCTTAATCATGTGATTAGTATTAATTTTTTAAAATATGTATAGTTTGTATTTTCTAAAGAACAGTACATAAACTGTAGATTTATTTATTTTTTAAAAAATAGTTTCATTTGTGATAAAGGCACTATTTAAAGTATTTTGCTTGCTACCTCTACAGTTTTAATTTCTTGATGATAGAAATGTTAATTTGTTTATATTATTTAAATAAATATTTACATTGTACATAAGTGTGATTTTATATAATGTAAATTATGGTTAAACATTGATTGCCTAAATTTGTCTTAAAGGAATACTATTAAAAATATTAAAGACTAAATCTTCTTTATTAAAAATGTCTGTGTATAATTAGCTTCACTCAAAAATTGCTGGGTGCAGCAAATTATTATTATTTTTTACAACTCTGTCCATAAAATGGAGAACATAGATTTATTTGAGATGTTGCCTATTCAGAACTTTAGACTATTTAGATAGCTGGTCACACTGTACCTCAAGAGCTTATCCATACAAATTCTAACAACAAACATTTTTTTCTTTTCCATGAAACACATTTAGATAGCTGGCCACACTTTGCCTCAAGAGCTTACCCATACAAATTCTAACAACAAACATTTTTTTCTTTTCCATGAAACACATTTAGATAGCTGGCCACACTTTGCCTCAAGAGCTTACCCATACAAATTCTAACAACAAACATTTTTTTTTTCCTACTGACACAAGCAGAAAAAAAAAGTGTTTTCCCTCTGCAGCTGTACAAGATAGATAAAGTAGGAAATAAATATATTTTGCCTCTTTTTAAAAAATCTGTTAAATTGCGACTACAGCAATAAGCAGATGGTTTGCCTTTTTTTTATTTTAATAATATTAGCCATGCTTTCAATAGATGTAGCTGTATTACAAGTGCTATAAACATTTTCTGCTATTTCTGTGTTCCTAAGATTTTCTTACCACAAAATACAGCTGTATACAAGATATTATTCTTATTCTTTATGATTTCAACCTGTCTGATAGTTATTTTACTTTTCCTGGATAATCATATTTGTCTCATGAACTGTATTACTACTTCATTTTAAAAAAAAAGAAAATGGCCACAATCCTTTTTAACATTTATTGTATCAGATAAAAGGTTAAAGGTTAGAGTTCTATCAGTCTTGTCTTCATTGACTACTGTTTTTCAACTTTCCATCTTCTGCAACAACTATCAACAGACACATAGAGTATAAATGTTTATTCACATTCTGAGTCACAGGAACTACTACTTGGTTAACACAGAACTATGACCATTTGCTGATTGTCATATGTTTAGGATTTGAACCTAAACCTATATTACTGCCCCATGACCAAAATCTAGATTATTTTTTTAAAAGCTTTAAGTAATCCAATTAATACATTGCAAATAAATGCATTATTAAAAACGCCTGTTTCTATTTCTTTCAATCCTAATAGAAATGTCTTCCACACCAATGTTGCTGCTGACCTTTGAGTCATACAATATGGTGTCTTATCCCCCTCTCCCCACACGCACACATATCTGCTTTGCATGTCTATATACTTTGTTAACTTAAAAACTTGCATGCTATCAATAAGATCATAAAAGTACCAACTCATTCATATGTGTGCCTGCCACACTTGTTAAGCAACTACTCAGTCCAATGATCTAAGCATTTACTCCTTCAAACATTTTTGTGTCAATCAGATTGTTATTATATAAGAAAGCATTTCTTTAATCCTGCATGTCATCTAATTCACTGCTCCCAACAATTCATGTTTATGCTCCTAACATCCCATATTTGTATCAGCTATGAAAAGCACCATACAAATATAATAAATTAGTATCTCGAAAATTAACATTTGCCTGAATTAATGCTGTCACTGATAGAAAGGAAGGATAACCAGTTTAGTTGTCTCAGCAATGCTTGGAATATACACACACACACACACACCCCCCCCAGTTCATCCCATTATTCAAGACATTGTACAGATTCTCATTCTTTGGTGTCATTGAAAGAAACCCTAATAGTTAATATTGCAGCGTTGATTTTAGGGAAGCAGTACATAAAGAACAAGATAACATTTATTTATTGCAAGAGACTTTAAAAAGATCACCTGGAGAATCAAAATATATCATTTTGTATAATATTATTAGCACTTACCCAGTATTTATCTTTATATGTCATTTTGTATAATATTATTAGCACTTAACCAGTATGTATCTTTATATGAAACAAGGTATCCTAGAAAGCTAACTTTATAACTTTAAAGAATGAGAACCATCAATAAATCTAGTCATATGGTACTTCTTTACATTTGTAAGTAGGACTTGACAATTTGCTGTATTAGATTTGATGTAATTTAAAAAAAAAATATTTGCATTTCATTTATTGTTATATTTTTTTTTTATAGGCTGAAAGAGAGTTTGAAAAGGAAGTAAAAAAGCTAGAAGAGTAAGTTATTAATGTGTCTGTTATAAATTGTGGACATGATCTTGTGATATTGTTATTAATCCAGCATTATTCATATTGGAAATGAGAAAATCTATTATTTTTAAAAAGAATAAATATTAAAATAATATTTTATTTCAGGAAGTGGACTAATAGGATTCTACTTATTATTATTAAGGATAAAACTGTGAGATGTTGCAGCAGCTAGGTTAAAACCACAAACTTGATTTGATCTCATGTCTTTGTTATTTAACTGCAAACAACCTTTTCTCATACTTTTAACTTTTGTTGAAAACAGAATTAAAAATTTCTAATAAATTTTATGATCAACACTAAAGTAGTGCTGTGTACATTTATGAAAGTAAAGTTTGTCGACTAAATTCAAATATTGAAATACAGTTCTTCTAGGTAAAATGCTTATATAGCTCATTCAGTGAATGATTTTTTTGCTTATATATAAATTCATCTCTTTTTAGTTATTGAAATGGTCTGCACACTGTTCTTCCAACTATCATCCTTCTTAATGCTATAATAAAAATTGTATATTTGGGTGTTATTTCAGTATAAATTTAGTTACTACGATATACTACACTAATGTAGATTTTATCATGCGTAAGTGGCTGTAAATGCAATATGTAAGAGAAACTTGCACAGTTCAACAGGATAAATCTGCAGATAATTATTATTTAAATTGTGCAAATCAGCAAATTAAATTTATATATTAAAAGTCTGAAAGTGACTTGTATATAAAGTAGTAAAAAACTTAAAGATTCATTTGTGCTGTAGATCTATGTTCATGCATTGGTAGACCTTACAATATTTGGATGGTAATTGTGTAACTAGAAACATTGTGGTTAAATAGCATTTTAAAAAATTACCGATGAGTGCTAACCCCTTTGCTGCATAACCAGGGAGCATTAAAATGATAAATTTCTTCTCTAAAGTATGTTACTGTTTATTGTTTTTATTTTAAAACTAAAGCACTTGTATGTTTACTGCTTCACTGTATAAAACTTAAACTCTGTAACTATTGGAGAGGACTTTAAAATTATACATTTTTAATATTTACCCTTTTACTTTTTAGATATTTATCTATAAGAAACTAATAAAATATTGTTTATTATTTTATTGAAAATAATTTTTTTTCACCTCAGATCTTCATTTATAAATCCATTTATATCAGCCATGCTGATCAGTAATACCTTTTTTTAAAGTCATGAGTAGTAAAGGAATTAAGTTTCAAATTCTTACAATTTGCATGAATGCTTTTGTGTTTAGCTTGGATGAGGTGACTAGGCGGTTGTACAAAGATGGCAAACGACTTATCGAGGCAAATGCAGGTTAGTAAAATGTATTTTCTAGAGTGGATAAAGGGAAAGGAATGCATAACTATATGTCTGATTCAGCATATTGCTTAAGTCAACGGTTACTTAATTCTTGAATTGCATAAATTTCTTGTTTATTGTTTATAATGCTATAGCAATTGAGAGAATAGTTTTAATTTAATAATTGTAATATTTAACAACTTGATCACTGTGAGAACCTTTTCATATATTATGACTTAAGATAGTTAAATTCATATTTACAAGAGGTCCAGTGTCATAATCCATATGTTTTACAATATTCTTATCACATAAAAAATAATACTGATATTTTTATGCAATGAAACTGTAATTGCTGAAAATTTCATTGCTAATATTACAGCTCTGAGCAAAACTGAGCGCCGACTTACCCAGGACTTGTTAAACACAACATTATGTCAGACAGAAAAGGAATTAAGGTGGATAGTTGAAGAATGGGACCATGCATTAGTTACACTTGACTTGCATAATCAGGATGTGGTAAGATGTTTTTTGTTTCATTTAGTGACGAGATAAATATTTTTGTGCGTACTAAAGTTTCAGTATATCTTAAAATGGTTGGTGGGTATTCGAGGCTACAATTTTCCAGCTTAGTCAGCAGTGCCTATTTCTTACTTTTAGTTACGGACAAATTCCCCGTTTAAATCCTTTAATTTTTTTATGTAACTAATTTCTTTTAAATGTCTTTCTCTTCATATTGTTAATTAGAAGTTATTAGAGCAATTAACATAAATTTATTCATTTAAAAGTCTGGGCTATTACCATTAGCATACATTAAGTCATCCAAGTGCTTTGCTTATCATCATTTTATAATGAAATACAGTCAGACTTCATAAATAGAACTTGAGGAGAATCAGAAAAAAAAAATGAGTATGAAAAATTTAAATTAAGACCTTTATAAAACTGCAATCTAAAACGGAAAATCCTAAACTCACTACTAAACATGCCATAACTAGATATATTTATTTTTTATGTACTTACACATTTGAAATGTAATTTCACTGTATAAATGGCTGCTCATCATTACTATTTAATAAAGCTATTCTAGTTAATGTCACGATCAGAAGAGACTGGTCAGGCCAGTCTCAAACTTGACTTTTCTCTCTGTACGGCATATAGTGGTCAGAGATTTCCTGGCTACTTCATTTTGTAGCTTCTATGAAATCTATCAATAACTGAATTGCCTCTTAGTCCCTTTAATTGTAACTGTTCCAAACAGAGGTAGGACATTGGGGCTATCTTCTTTGTCTGAAGTAGAAATATTTTTTGGCTCTTGCTTGTGCAAGGTATTCATCTGTCCGATTTCCACAGACCTCTGTGCTGAAATATATTTTTCTTCTAAACTTTGTTGTTTTGACTGTTGGTCATTATGTAAATAAAATCCATCTTTGAAAGTCAAAGTCTTGTATCAAAATACTACATCAACTGATCAAGTATATGTCTTAAATTTTTAAAAAGAATTATTCTTGGGGAAAAAAAAAATTTGTTGAAGAATAAAGGGAGATAACTCATGTCTGACCGACATGATTTTTTAGGTGTGTTCATCAGTATGTAGATGTCTATGCTTTTTTCTTAAATAAATTTTAGATACATAAATCAATTGGAAACTTGAACTTATATGACAAAACTCAGGTATATTCTGTATAACATATATTTGAAAGTGACAGCTTTGGTGAATATAACGTGAAATACACTTATAGTATTGTTTAACAGATTGCCATTTGTTTTTATCACATAAACACATATCATTAGTACACAGTCATGTGTTGATATTTCACTGACATGTTTTATCTCTGAAACTTACTGGCAAAAAATGCATTTTCTAAGTTTTTTTTCTTTGTAGGTCAAGCTGAATTCTAGATTTATTGTTTCAGCTTAATCTTAATCTACAATGCATATTATTTGTGCATTCCTGACCTGAGACGGGTTTAAAGTTTTATTTTCTTTACATGAAAAACATTTCCATTAGAAATATTTGTGCAGATAAAGCCTTTGCAATTTCCATTATTAATATTTGTGCAATAAAGCCTTTGCAATTTCAATTATAAATATTTGTGTAATAAAACCTTTGAAGTTTCCATTATAAATATTTATGCAATAAAGCCTTTGCAGTTTCCATTATAAATATTTGTGCAATAAAGCCTTTGCAATTTGAATATCATCACAACTGAAGTAGTGGTGTAAAGCATGTTTTATATAATTTTTAAACTTGTGTTATTGATAATATTTTCTTGATATACTACTGATGCAGTGTTTTTTGTTTTTCAGAATTCTGTTCTCCACAAGACTCTAATGGAACCTGTAAAGAAGTATGTCCAGGTTTCTTATTTTACTCTTGTAAGCAGTAAATGTATAAATCTAGTTAATTATTTTTTTAGAATTTATTTAGATCTCTGCTGGTTAGTTTGCTTTGTAAATGTGTTGTTTGTTTTTTTTATTCATGATGAAATGGGATTACATTTTCTTTAAAAAAAATGTTTATTGCACATACATAATCTGAAATTAAAACTTTATACAGGTTCAGCACTATTTTCCCAAGTGTCTTTGCTGCTGTGAAAAAAAGAGAGCAGATTTTACAAGTAAGTTTTATACATTCTACAGACTTTCATGTCACTTTAATCAATTTTTATATATATATATATACTTGTATAATTGGATTAAGATGTTGGTACTGGGAGTGGGTGGGACAGGATGAATAGTTGAAAGCTTTCTTATTTTTGTCTCTCTCTCCACATTATTAGGCATTTGCTGTTCCTCTTACAATTACCAAACAGTGATTATTTAATAGATTTAGCTTGAACTTTGACATAATAAACTCTCTCGCTTGCTGTTCCTCTTACAATTTACCATGCAGTAATTATTTAATAGATTTAGTTTGAAATTTGACATAATAAACTCTCTCATTTTCTATTACATATTTTGGTGGTGAATATTCTGAATATAAAATAACATGTGAATTAATCAGGAGCAGTATGTCTGTCACAAAATATAATAGTCAGAAATAAGTACTTTTGAAAGTCTCATTTTCAAGTAGTAAAAGATCATGTATTTAGATTGTGCTGTGTGGACCATTTTGGAGCCAGTTTCTAGTACCTAGTAATGTCGAACCCACTTATCTCAACCTCAGTTTAACTCATCAACAACGTTTTTGAAGTGGAACCACCAAATTCCCTCTTTGTCTTAGCATTTTCTCATCAGTTATGTCAATTATTTTATGTTGCCGAACCCTAATATCTCGATCACAAAAGAGGGCCAAAAATTGCCAGTTAACATCGGTTATCTCGATCCCCTTGACTAATCGCTGGCTTTTGAAAATGTTAGCTATCGATGCCACTTCGCCATCTCGCTAGTGATAAATGGTCACGGCTTGTTAACAACCTGCAGCTTAAACTTAATAAGGGTATTGTTTGCCTCATCGGGTGCATATTTGCCATGGGTAAAATAGGCACACTGATGCCCTTCAACTGGCTCATATCTGTTTTATGTTAATTAGCCCACTTTTGAAGTAACCGCATATATGATACTTTTCAGAGCTGTGTCAGAGCGAAATGACTTGCGAATTTAATTTTGACACTCGTTAGCTGTTTGTAAAATGAACTACAGTGTTCACCCCACAGGTGTTTTGTGATTTTGTGAGCAGTCTTTGTGTTTGCAATGTTGTAGAATACAGGTACAGTATAATGAAATGTTTGTATCGAGAATTGACGGTGGGCCAAATTCCCTCTTTGTCTTAGCATTTTCTCAAAAGAATTGACATAACCAATGAGAAAATGGCAATGTACTCTATTAGTATTTGGCAACATAAAAGAATTGACATAACCAATATGTTGCCAAATACTAATAGAGTACATTGCCTCTTTATTTGTTTGTTTCTTTGTTTCTTTGTACATGTACGAGCACAAAAGAGGGACCAAATCGCCACTTTAACATCAGTTATCTCGATCCCCATGACTAATCATCGCCGGCTTTGAAATATTAGTTATCAATGCCCTTTAACTGGCTCACACCTCTTTTATGTTAATTAGCCCACTTTTGAAGTAACCATGCATATGATACTTTTCAGAGCTGTGTCAGAGCAAAATGACTCGCAAATTTAATTTTGACACTGGTTAGCTTTTTGTAAAAACGAACTACAGTGTACACCCTGCAGTATTTTTATGATTTTGTGAGCGATCTTTGTGTTTGCAATTTTGGAGAATATAATGAAAGGTTTGTACATTTTTATTGTATACATGTACTGGTAAATCTCTGCTGTTAGTTGGTGCACATAAGACTTTTGTTGTTAGCAAAAATGTACAGTGTATGTACATTTTTATAGCATGCCGATCGTGTCATCAAACAAATCGTGGCAACTCTTTTGTGTAAAAAATCACCCAAAACACTTGCATGTACATTCTCATTTATTAATGCGAATCATGTACATAAAGAAATTTCAAGCACATGTTACATGTAATATTGAAGCATTTGTTTTCAAGCAGACTGTTAAAGTTAAAAAGCAATAAAGCATTTTAGACTTTGTAAAGAAACCATAGTAACTGCGTATACATAAGCCTTTTGTTGTTAGCAAACATGTACATGTAATACATTTTTATAGCATTCTGATCACGTCATCAAACAAATCGCGACAATTCTGTTGTGTAAAAAAATCACTAAAAACACGTGCATGTACATTCTCATTTATTAACGCATATGATGTACATAAAGAAATTTCAAGCACATGTTACAGTACTGTAATATGTTGCCGCCATATTGGTTTTCGGTTATCTCAATCATCAGTTATCTTGACGCTTTTTGGCAAACCCCTAGGCTGGCAACATAACCAGGTTCAACTCTATTAGTAATTCCAGATTTTTGCTATCACTGTGACCTGAAATCTGAAGTTTAAACAAAAAAGGAGCAAAACATTAAATTGCATGAATTGACTGGCTGGTGTTATGTAAGCTGCTAGTATTTTATCTGTGATTTTTTGTGTGCATTGTTAACTGCAGGAAGTCCAGAAGTGCCAGAGTAAAGTTACTAGGTACCAGGAAAGAGAACGGACTGGACCAAATCTTGTTAAGTATGATGCAGTGAGTACAAAGAGCTTATTCTTTCCAAAAGCATTAATTAAATAACTGTTTAGAATTTTACAAAGTTTGTTTATTTAATATAATCACCATCTCCGAGCTTAGTACTGTATTGATGCATATTTATGGTGTCTTTGAACTTTTGAAGTACTCAATTTTAAACAAGCCAAGCACATTCTGCAAAAGGAAACATATTAAGAAAAACAAAAATAAAAATTATAAATAATATTATCTTCAAAGATATCTTTTAGATTTTGCCTGGAACTCAAAGCACTCAAAGTATTTATAATATTACTAAAATTTCTAATTGACATGTTTGAATTGTTAACTTCATCTCTCAAAATGGGAAATATTGTTATTAGTACAAATATTGCACAGCTGTTGCTGCATTTATTAACTTATTTTGAATGACATTTCTACAATGGATAGCAATTTTTTTTTTAAATAGTGCAGGCGATTTCACCTGCTGGAGGAGTGTGAGATGTAACCTTACTGATTATGATTTTAATATTTAAGGACACAAACATATTCTATCATTGTATCACCATCACACCATACTGACTATGATTTTAGTATTTAAGGATGTACATATTTTTGTTGTTTAATTTTGAATGCAACTCTTTTTATGGAAGTCTCAAAGTCATACCTAGTATTAGGGAATATTTGAGACCATACTTAAATATGTTTGAGCAGCAAAGGAGACAATAGCAACAATTTCTGATCACCATGTTTTTCAAGAAAAAGTAAACAGCACCAGATTAACATACGCAATCAACTTCTGAAGCTGATCCAGGGTCAGCTATTTGTTCTACTTATTTTACCTCATCTAGGACTGGCCTGTTATTTCCTAGGTCACTGACCACACCCAATACATTGTCAAGGGAAGAAGTAATAAAACCAAACTATTTTTTTATTTTTACAACAAAGACAAATATTTTTTTGTGAACCTATTATATATTCGGTATTCCCCCCTCCTCATTTAGGTTGTTGGCATTCTTTCATTAGCGAGTTGTTATAATAAATTTTGAGTTTATGACTACAATTTTTCACAGGTTGCTTATATGTATTTGAAAATTGCCCATAAATAGTCACTTGATAACTTAGAAATATAGTCTGTATAAAATTTCCTTAATTTACAGATATCTTATTTGAAAATATTGTTCTCTCCTTATGAAAATTTGTAAATTTATGTCAAATTCTTAGGAATATATGTAGGCTGCATAAATGAAACCTTTATGCCATCGATTGTTATGACTGTCAACAGGCAAAGAAAGCATTTCAGCAGGTGGAGAGCGAGTTTCTCAGTCAGAATTCAACGTTGTCAGATGAAATGCCTCAACTTTATAAGGGAAGAATTGAATACTTTAAGCCCACAATGGAAGCACTTATTAAAGCACAGGTGAGTGTTTGCATTTTTCAAAAGATATAGTAAGCCTGGTTGACCATTTGAATAATTGTGTGCATATGTGTGTGTGTGTGTGTGTGTGTGTGTGTGTGTGTGTGTGTGTGTGTGTGTGTGCTTTTCATGTGTCAACTTATTTTTATTCATCAATACTTTAAATGGTTAATATACTTTCATCTATTAGATGTGTCTCTATTACATTTGGTACTTTTGTTCATGAGCTGTTTTATATTTCTGTCCTTTGATATTTTATACTTCTGTTAATGTGGTATTGTATACTTCTGTTAATATGGTATTGTATACTTCTCTTTATGTGATTGTGTATACTTATGTGATATTTAAAACAACCAAGTGGCACTGCTTTACAGGGAAAATGTATTCATGCTCGCAAATTAACTCAAGTTTATTGTATATCAGTTTCCGTCAGATTAAAGTCAAACTAACTGTCAGTATGTATATTTTTGTTTCTTTTTCTTAACTTTATGATTGCATCCATAAATTTTAACAATAGTCATTGGGGTTGCTTTGAAAATTGGTTGTCCAGTTTGAGTTGTAGTACCATTTTATTGATCTTCATAGGTTTGGATCTTAAATGTGTTTGGTCCATTCATACGAGACAGATAGCTCTATAATCATTTGTTTGTTGTTTAATTGTGTGCCAGATAACCTAAAATAATTAAAAGATGAATAATTTGTTGCATTTTCCAGGATAAATATTATCACATTTTTATGCAAATTTCATAACTTTCTGTAAGATTTCATTATCTTTTCAATATTTTATGTACAAAAGTATTTGTTCCATGGAGTTTGTTGAAATGGAGAAGCCTGTACCTATTCTTATCATGGTTTTAGCTATTTCTTATTTTTCTACCATATACATTCAGAAACCCTGTATCTGGAAAATCTGTTTGCATTCAGTAATGCTTATTTTGATTTATTTCTATTTTTAAAAATGAAAAAGTAAAAAAGTATTTAGTTCCTTCCTGCCATTCCAGGCTATGTTTGCTTATAAGTTAGCAAATAGAGGTGCCTGTTGAATCAGTTTGAAATAAAATCTTTAAGAAAAGACATCAGTTATTTGTAGACATAACACTTTGTTTAATTTAATTAAAAGATGAAAATTTTATCATTTGAATAAAGAGTTATAAAAAAAAAATGATTATTTAATTATGAATAGATAATTCTTGTTAAAATGTCAACCTGATTAATAAATTGTAGGTCTCTAGAATGTTTAATTTCATTCTAGCATTGGATATAGTACACTAAGATGTTATTTATTTGTTTTGTTAATTTTGCACATTATAAATAAAATAGTCATGTTTTATTTTTACTTTTATATCACTTTTTAAAAGAAATGGCTTCTATTTTTGTATGTTTCATGATCTTTTAGTTTTACAAATTAGTACTTTCTGTTCTATTAGTAAATTCTATTTGTTGTTGTTGTTTTAAGGGGTGGGGGGTGGGTAATGTTTCATGATCTTTTAATTTTACAAATTATCCTCATTTCTCTAATGCTAAAAAAGCAGAGAAAACTGTTTTTGCCTGGGTTTATGATCTATGGAGCTTTGAAAGGTTCTAATTAATTTGCTCTGTGAACCAAAAGTGTTAGATGAATAGCTGCAGAGATAAGGCATTTTATTTAATTTAATTTTTAATCCTTACTTTTGTTTATCTTATCTTAGGTTAAAAATAGTTAGTTTAAGTTTAACATAGTTACAGCAGATTTTTTACAATCCATTTGAAAATAAATAGGCAATGACTACATGAAATATGACTTAATAATTTGCATTTAGGATTTATTCTATTGATAAGGTAAAATATGTTTTGAATGATGTAGATGTATTTTGTGAGCAATTTTAGGAATCAAAAGTGTGTTTTCATTTTCAATTTATAAAAATAAATGTAACAAATTAAAATTTCTATTTGTGTTAATCTGTTTAATTTTCTCTGTTCTAGACTAGAAATTTTGAGTTGTTTCTAATTGTTACATTACTTAAGGGGAGAGCTTTTGAAAGTCATCCATTTATTAGGTATTTCAAACCTTAATCATAAATGTTGATATTAAATTAACAATAAAACTTGATGTAATATAGATATAATCATATTTTTTTCTACATAATCTTATTTCTCCCAATTAAACATTTTGTGATTAGTAGACTTGTGTACTAAGCAGAAAAAGTGAGTGTGACTACCTAATATTATATCCATATGAAAGTCTATATTCTACTATGTGACATTTTATACTCTGGTATAACATTTATGTTTTATGTAACATTTTATGCTGACACTTTTTACTTAATTGTGTTACGTGTTTTGTCCTTCTTGTCTAAACTGCCCATAGGATAAGTGCTTATCTATTTCTAACTTACACTATTCTAAGTTAATCTGGATCTAGATATTATTGCTTTTTACTTTTTTTGATACGTTTAGTTGTGTGCCTATGTTTTTATATGTGCTATCGTTTTTTTTGTAAATAACTATAGTATAATTTTTTTTTGTAAATAACTATAGTATAATTTTTTTTGTAAATAACTATAGTATAATTTTTTTTTGTAAATAACTATAGTATAATTTTTTTTGGTACATAAATGTACTATCATTTTGCTTAAATAAATGTACTGGCATTTTGTTTATTAAAACTAAACATACTATCATTTTGTTTATGTAAATAAATGTACTCTCAGTTTGCTTAAATAAATGTACTGGCATTTTGTTTATATATTTAAACATACTATCATTTTGTTTGTGTAAGTAAATGTACTCTCATTTTGTTTGTGTAAGTAAATGTACTCTCATTTTGTTTAACTTGTTGATATTCTTAAAGGTGCGGTACACAACAGATGCCTTGAAAGTGTATGGGGAATTGTCCAACACAATGAATGGTAACCAGGACGATGATTATGCCACACGCATCCAGCAGTCTCTGACTGAACTCAGATCACTCTCTATAACTGTAGACTAGCATAAAAATATGATAATTTATATATTTAACAGGGCAAGTAATTGTAGACTTCAAAGAAGTACCATAGTTTTAAAGCTAAATTGTTATAAAACTTGCAAATTTTGTAAAGTGCATTAGGCGAATTTGAAGAAAATCATTTACCTGAATTAATTCACTTGTAGTTAGCAACTTTCACCTTTTTGAAGGTTTTTTAAATTCAAAAAGTACTATTACCACATTTCTTGAATTATCTGCAATTGTATGTGAGTGATTCTAAGGATCACAAGATGTCTAAGAACTGTTTGTGCAATATTGTAATGATCATGTTCCTTTTATTCAATCATCTTAAAAGTGCAAATGAGTGTTTCTAGGGATCATATAGTAGAAGATTATTTAACAACAGTAAATGAGTGTTTCTAGGGATCATATAGTAGAAGATTATTTAACAACAGTAAATGAGTGTTTCTAGGGATCATATAGTAGAAGATTATTTAACAACAGTAAATGAGTGTTTCTAGGGATCATATAGTAGAAGATTATTTAACAACAGTAAATGAGTGTTTCTAGGGATCATATAGTAGAAGATTATTTAACAACAGTAAATGAGTGTTTCTAGGGATCATATAGTAGAAGATTATTTAACAACAGTAAATGAGTGTTTCTAGGGATCATATAGTAGAAGATTATTTAACAACAGTAAATGAGTGTTTCTAGGGATCATATAGTAGAAGATTATTTAACAACAGTAAATGAGTGAATCTAAACATCTGTTATTACTATCAACCACGAATGATTGACGAGGAAAATCATGTATATTGTATACCTAATAACTGCATGTAAATAAGTTTTTATTATAGGTTATAATTTGCATCTGTATGAGCGATTCTAGGGTTCACATTATTATAGGATTTTTTAACATCTGTGTCTGAATTATATTAGAAATCATTATTACATGATCTTTTTTTAAAATGTGAATGATGTTAGGGTTCACATTATTATTGAATTATTTAACATTTGTACCTGAATTATATTAGAAATCATTAATACATGATTTTTTTAAAATGTGAATGATGTTAGGGGTCACATTATTATTGGATTATTTAATGACTGTATGTGAATAATTTTAGGGATCACATTATTATACTATCTAATAGTTGTAAACGACTGATTCCAAAGACCACATCATATAGTAATTAACAATACATGTAAATGGTTATAGGGTTAATTATTTACTTTTAAAGTTTATATTTTTACTTTTTTTTTAGAACTTTAAAAGAGTATGTGGAACACAATTGTAGGAATCTATAACAATTGTAAATAAATAGTTCAGGTAAAAGAGGTAAAAGGAGTGATTGTAGGAGTTATATTATCGCAACAAATGTCAATGAGTGATTGTAGGTTCACATTTTATTTTTAATGGCTTTAAATGAATGAATATATAATATTTGTGAATGTATTTTCAAAGTATGTTCCTATGTGTGCCATATCCTACTATATTTATTAATAGCAATAATTGTATTTAATAAATACTCTTTCTTGCCTGCAGGCATAATACACTCTGACACCCTCATTAGCTAAAACTGGTTTTAGAATTCCTCCAAGTAATTAACACTATTGTAGTTAGTTTCTGTCTATTGCAGTTCCATTCATGTGCAAGATATTTGTCTTCACTTGCTAATTTCACTTCTCATTCATGCCCACTCACATTTTCTAACAAGCCTTGCAGTTAATGAAAGGGAGATGGTTAACAATCCAGCAAAACAAATTTATTATAATTACAGTGTACTTATAATTGAATTATAATTCTACGTCAATCCCAGATATATCATTAGAAGTGTAGAAATAAGTTTTTTTAATCAACAGAGTCATTTGTAATCATTCCAGTGTCATAATAAACACAAATTACAAAGAAAATACTCTTCAGCATCACACCAGCAATCTTCTCTGAGCATTCATTCACATAGAGTCAGTACACTCTTTCACATGGCAAAAGAAACATGTTACAAATAATAATCAGCCAATTCCTTTTGTATTATATCATAATTAGCTAATCTTCCATTACTTAAATTTTTAGTAATAAAGGCTGTATATTAATTATCTGATATGAGGAAGAACATCTTCACCCTTATTCACCTAGCGGTAACAATTTCTTTTCCATATCTGAGCTGCAACACAATCTTAATAATGCAAGTGGACATAAGATAATTACAAATCATATTAGATGTGCCATCTTCATTTTTATAATGCAAACCAAGTAACTGGTTCTGATTTTGGACTTTTGTGTGGTGTTGTGATTTCATCTACTATCATGTGTTTAGATGCTGTTTGTGTAGATATCAGAATGAAATAGTCACAACTCTATAAACTATAGATCAGGGTTCAGCAAGAGGTCACTATAAATTACATGAGAGGTCGTGATTGATAAAAAAATCTCCGATATTGTAATTTTTATTCAGGGGTTCCCTGAAAACTATTGTAAGGCTCCTCTAGTGTATAAGAAAGATTCCTGTAGATGCTGCACACATTTTGCCCTTTGGAAGTGAATGTTTGATTAATTCCATGTTTCAGAATACATTTAATTCAAAGTTGATAGTTGTATCTTTTTGTAAAGGCCATTCATTAAAAAAAAAAAATAGTAAGTATAATACAGCACAATAAAAATTAAATATCATTTAACTGAGCATGCCTATAGCATCAATTTATACTATATACTTTGGGGGTATTTATGGGAAAGTTACACATTAATATTTCTTAATATGCTTTGTGATATTGTTTGAGCATTTCAACAGCATAAAACTAAGCATCTGTATGTATCAATATGTGATGCTGTCTGGGAAAACCCGGCTACGGTCGAGAAAATTGATTTTGCGCTACCATCATTTGTAGTCAATTACTTCCCTTTGATAGTCCAGGAAGGTATGTATTTAAAAAATGTATAGTAAAAAAGCTATCTGACATAAATTAATTTAAAAAAAAAATAAACATGAGATTCTGAACTTTAATAAATTATAAAAATCCACTTTTGAATTTCTTTCACTTTAGTGCTACAGCCATTTGTAGTCGCTTATTCCCCATTGATAGTTCAGGGAGATATGTACTTAAAAAATGTATAGTGAAAAAAACTATCTGACATAAATTAATTATTTTTTAAAAAATAAACTTGAGATTCTGAACTTTAATAAATTATAAAAAAAACACTTTTGAATTTTTTTCACTTTTGCCGGGTTTTCCCAGACAGCATCCATTGAGAAAACTGTGTGAAGCACTTGACTGAAGACACTATCAACTAGTGTCTGACACAAGGGATTTTGATCTTGTTATTGTTCCACCTAATCAAGTGTGTGAAATGTGCTGTCATATCTTTAGGCCATTCAGTTTAATTTGAATTTATCCACTTACAAATAGATTGTTCATGACCTTTGACTTGAACCTGTTTTTTTTATTCAGTACAAACCTATTGTAAACACAATTCCCTGTTTTATTTATTCAAGTGGTTAAATAGTCTTTTAATTTTTTTATAAACATTTTTATTAATATTTTTTTGTATATTTACTTGCAATATATTTAGTAAAGAATTTACACATTAATTTAGGCTATTGTTTCAATGCAAATTTAAGTAGAGAGAGAAAAGAATAAATTATTACTTAGTCATGTTTGTTACATTGTTAAGCTTTCTTAATTAACTGATAACTCTCTGAGCAAATTATTTTAGCAGCAAAGGCCATGTATTAATTATCTTTAGTAATAAAGGCTGTATATTAATTATCTGATATCTCTCAGAGCAAATTATTTTAGTATCAAAGGGTATGTTTTAATTTTTTGCATAGACTAGAGCATTAGTTCAACTGATGGTTAAATTTGCAAATAAAAGATTGCACTAGTCTCCTACTAAAATAACTTTTACAGTTTTAGAAGAATTTAACCATGGTATAAAAATAGCTTTATTTGATGCCAATACCACTTAGTTAATAAAAATGGTTATTATTATTAACTAATCTTTCATGACTAATTACAAGTGATGAGAATCTTAATTTATTTTATTAATGATCCTCCAGCAGACACTACTCATCTCTCTCACTTGGCAGATATATGGGCACTGTAAATCTGTTCTCTCTTCCACAACATTAAAGATAAATATTTACTGTCTTACATGCTTTGCCAAAGTGTCACAAATTATAGTCAGATCAGTGACTGTGTATTTTAGATCTCACATTGAAATAGAATTCACCCTTCGTTTTCCCAAAGTCAATCTGGACCTTTTACCACATTATCAGTTCATTCAAGCAGAACAGCAATTGTAGTAGTTTCTAGTACTTTCATGTACCTGAAATTTTCTCAATGTAGTGAGCATACTTTGCCACCATACATCAAATAGAGTGTAGCGTATCCTCTTTACACTTACAAACACTGCGGCAGATGATTTCCACGTTTCCCCAGTCGCAGTGGCCAACAGCCAGTGAACCAGTGGACTCAAACAACACATGAAATTAAGCAAAGGATGATTGCTCACTGCAAAATATAATTAAGAAGCAAATTCTAAGCTTCCAGGTTATCACTTTAGAACTCTATTCTTTCTTACATTCCAGTCTCAACTTTAGTTTCCTGCAATGGTATTTATTATCCCAATACACGCACACAGCATAATAAATACAGCATATCAAAATAATGTCAAGTGATTAGTGCACAATATATGAACAGCTTAGTTCAAGCATTTATAGAAATAATAGTCTACTCACATAATACAACATATTAAAACACAAGTATAACATACCAATAACAAAAGTACATGAAATATTTCTAAGTTCATTCTCTCTCAGTCAATTAGCCAACTCACCATCAAGCTAATGGCTGCCTTTCAAAACTAGACTTCTTTCTTGCCACTCCAAATTCAAAGTGATCAGAAAATAGAATTTTCTACATCAAGTAAACATTATGATCTCAGCCCACACTGGTCTTGTTCTCGTAAATCATAATCATTGGATAAATAAAACTACTCACTAATTTGCATTACATCAGCCATTCTAAAATATTCTTGCCTCGAGCGTTTACTTCAACTCAGACACTTTCAAAAATACCATCATAAGGAATGCCCAGGGTTGGGTTACTCTGACAATTTAACAATTTATATAACAATTAAATTTTAAAATAGGGAGGGGAAAATTTACTCCACCACACTTTATTTTGTAAAAAGTACTTTTCTAGTGTATTATAATTTATAGATAGATGGGTGTGCAGATAGACAGACATACAGACAGAAAATATAATTATTTCCTTTTTTTGAAAAATGTGTTTTAACATTATTTGTGTGCTGAATGAAGATTGTAAAACACATGTCATTATGTCTATGATTAAAATGCTGTATACATTTGAAATTGGAGTGTGTTTCTTTGCAAAATATATTACAAAACTTACTATGGTGAGAGCTCAAATAAATTGTAATTAATGAACTATTTATGATGATGCCTCAATGAAAGCTTGCAGTAGTGTAAAGAGAAAGGTCAGTCACCATGATGAATTGCAGAAGAACTCAAGAAGTGTCCACACAAGGCAAAGACTGCAGTTCTATGTCACTTTATAATACATTATGAGGGCAAGAAAAGGAAAATATTCACTGGAGATGTGAATAGTTACTGACAAAAGCACACAAAACATTAAGGTTTTCAAGGATGAACAAATGGCATCATACTCATGATGCAGTACTAAAATTTAAAGAATATATGCTAAATAAATTATCACAAACTGTAGTTCATGGTGTCCTTTTTAATGACTAGCTTCAAGTCCAAGTGAACAGGAATTTACTTTAAGTTCAGATATGTCTTCATATAAAGAAGATATTTCATCAATATCAATCTTTCTTAACATCCTGGCCAAGTTTATGTAGTTGGCAACTTTTAAAAAGTTGCTATTTTAGTGTTAAAGTGGAACAAACACTAAAATGCTCATTTATGCCTGAGATTGCATTAAGTGCCTAAAATGCTCTGCACTGTGAGAGTTAGTGACAAGTTCGGTCTCCATACATTGACAAGGATTTATTACAAATCCTGTAAGTAAGAAGTGTCAGGGTCTATCACTAACATATCGAAGTACACAATGAAGTCTTTCAGCATTAAAAAAAAAAATCACAAATAAAGATCTTTATAATCTAAGAAATTACGAAGATTTGGGTTCGGTGGGGTGAGAGTGGAACGAGGTATTATCGCTTTCCTGTTTCACTAGCGCCATTGTGAAAACAATAACTCATTCTCTTCCGTTGCTCTTCTAAGAAAATCGATGTCACATAAAACAGATTTTGGCTAACTGTAATCATCTGTTTTTCTATATCCACAAAATTCTAACTCTTCCAACATCAGAATGTTTTAATAATCATTCTTCCAGGGAAAAGTGCCTTTGTTGCCATTAGTTTGACCCCGTGCTGTATTGATTAATTTCGACTATTCTTAGAATCATAGTTATTTCGGTTCAAGACACGTGTATCTGGCTTTCTGAGGTGCACACTATTTACACAAATCTGTGTTTACGTACTGGATCCAAATCGACCGCAAGCTCTAAGCATATCACTTTATTCTCAAGCAATCTCATTTTGACTTGTTCTTTCCAGGGGGAAATCCTAGGACGGGATTTGTTTTGTTTTGTAAAGAGCAAGAATTGATTAGAGGAAGATGGCACTGGCAAACATTTAAAAAAAACTTTTTTTTTAAAAATGCCACCACCCGATCAAATTGGATTTGGTTTTCAACCGACGAGCCAACCGAAAAAAGGTTTCCCCTTGTCATTCTATGTTTTGTGTATCACCCTGTGAGTGTTATAGTGAGTGAGTGGGTGTCATAGTGAGTGTCATAGTGAGTGTTATAGTGAGTTAGTGTGTGTTATAGCGAGTGAGTTTTTGTTATAGCGAGTGAGTGTGTATTATAGTGTGTTAGCGAGTGAGTGCGCATGACTTGTAGCAACTAGCAAGTAAGTGTGTATGTGTTATATCGAGTGAGTGTATTATAGCGAATATGTTATAACGAGCGTGAAGAAACTGTATGTTATAGCGAATGAGTATGTTACAGCGATAAGTCTTATAGGGAGTGTTTTTGTTATAGCGAGTATGCATTATGTGCTTCCCTTTAAGGTGTGTGTGTGAGCGTGCGTGCGAGCGTTTGGATATTATGGTTGTGAAACCCATTAATTGGTGCACAGTCTGCAATCCCCCAAGAATGTTGATATTAATTGGGGGCTTACTCCACACTCATTAATGAATCCTTTAGCTATTCCACTCTCATTAATGAACTCTTTAGTTACCCAAATTCTCATTAATGAACTCTTTAGTTACCCCATTATCATTAATGAACCATTTAGTTAATTCACGCTCATAAACAATCTCTGTATTAGTGCACACTAATGATTAATAACCCTTTAATAAGTTCGCTCCATAATTGTACTTTTGTGAGTCCACTCTCGTGAATGGACCTTTCATTTTGTTCTCATGAATAGACCTTTAGCTAGTCCACTCTCATGGAGGGACTTTTCTCTCATGGATGGACTTTTAGTTAGTTCACTCTCATGAATGGACTTTTAGTTAGTCCACTCTCATGAATGGACTTTTAGTTAGTCCACTCTCATGAATATGCAGTTCATTCAGTTCACGTTCCTAGTTCGTACAAGCGCCTTGTCTAAAGTAGTTTTATTTTTGATATTGAAGTACAGTTTTATAATTTAATTGAATATGCAGTCAAGACTGGTAAAGATTATAGTTCTGAAATCATTTAGCAACACATTAATAAAAGGTCAAGGTCAAGCAATATGTATGTAGCCCAAACAGAACAATGTAAGGCCAGCATTAGGATTTTGCTATTTCTCCACTCACAACGTGTTGTTTAGAGTTCCAAACTGTCACATTTTCTGTTTTATAATCTTTGCAGTTTAACTTTTTTCTAATAAATTTACATTTTATTTTGTGAATTATGTGTACTTGTCTATTTCATGGTTTACATATCTGAACTATTGCAACTTTTGTTGAAACATATATACACATGTCCCACACCACAGTATTCAACAATGAATATTACATTTGTAGATTTTATATTATACTTGTGTTCCACAACATAGTATGGAACCCTGAAATATTGCAACTTTTGTTTATACATCATACTTTTGTCCACATAATAGTATATATATATATATCTATATATTAAATAATAACACATAACTATTTACAAGAGATCGAGAATTTTAATTTATAGTTATTAATAATTCTCCCACAAGACCAGCATG
The DNA here is from genome assembly GCA_028829895.1 of Sinotaia quadrata. Taxonomy (NCBI): domain Eukaryota; kingdom Metazoa; phylum Mollusca; class Gastropoda; order Architaenioglossa; family Viviparidae; genus Sinotaia; species Sinotaia quadrata. The sequence goes on along the minus strand of CM054180.1, from coordinate 7,240,174 downwards.
TCTTTCACTTGGCGGATTAGAGGGTGTCGTAAAACTCTACTCTTTACATAATAATAAGATAGACGTTTTACTGTCACATAATGTTTCTGTAAGTGGAAACTTCTTACTGAAGGATTAATAAAAATCTGTCTTTCATTTATATTTGACGAACCCCATTCACCCACTATTACTCCAACAAAAGGTTTTAATATATGTTTAAGAAAATTAATACATTGAACAATAAAGTTATTAAATCAACAATCAAATATACAACATATGAATATAATCAATAGAGCATAGACATTCACATCACTTCGCAACAATGTTTGATTAAACGTTAGACACTCATTCAGTTGTCCTAGCATAGACATCAGCAATCAAATTAACACACACACACACACACACACACACATACATATATATATATATAATCAAGTTCATAGGTATGGTTTCATCATGGAAATGAGAGTGGAGTTTTAGAGAGATAATTATAATCAATGTACATAACCTTTTCAATGACGGTAGCTGTCATTAGCACGTGTTTACAATCACGTGGTTTGCAACAAGTAACTCTCTTATTAGATGGCGGTCCAATGTACCCCTTCTAGGCACGTTACACAACTGTTCCAGAATCTTCGATGCACTCACAGAGCACACCATGGAGGATCGTCTGCACTCACAGAGCACATCATGGAGGATCGTCTGCACTCACAGAGCACACCATGGAGGATCGTCTGCACTCACAGAGCACATCATGGAGGATCGTCTGCACTCACAGAGCACATCATGGAGGATCGTCTGCATTATCAAAGCACATCACAAGGAGTGTTGCAGAACTTTTGTGTGCGTTACTCAAGCACACCACAAGGAATGTTCAAAAATATCTTCATGAATTCTCTAGACCAAAATTAAATTTCCATCATATTGGCTCTGGAACGGAATTCACAGGAATCAACTGACAGCAGCACATTTACTGATAAGTTCAACGACAACATTGGATACACACACCAATGTGATCCAGTAGAGTACAGTAGTAACTGCAGTCTGTAACAGATACAAGGTTACAAAACATCTAAAGTATGAAAAGGCATGCTCCCCTCTACAAAAGTCAAATAAATGGCAGCGCTACGTTTCAGGCAAATTTTACCTCAACTCATCCTTTCTCTCTTACAAACATTCACAACTTACAAATCCTGCAACAATATTCATTAGCCCAACACACACACACAACATAAGAAATATAGCATTGATCAAAATTCACAAATATAATGTACAAAAGTCAGATTAAAGAACATAGAAATAATGGTTCAATTACATAAGCATTCTCTAATTAAAATCATAGATCAATAGTAAACATTTATGAAATATTTCGAAGTCCATTCTTTCGTTATCAGTCAGTTAACTTATCATAAGCTAGCAATTGCTTTTATGACCGGACTTGAGTTACAAAATCAAAGTGATTAGAATATAGAACTTCTTTCAACAACATAACTTTCAGTCTATTCCCATTGGATGAAATTGTTATGAGCAAGTGTGAGACTATTAGTCAGAAAAATTACTCATCCAGTTGGAACTGGTTTGGATTACATCATCAAGTTCTAGTATATTCTTTACCTGAGTTATTATTTTAACTCTGGTATTTACAAAAATATCAACATATGCAGTACCCGAAGGTCATGTCACATTGACATTTAACAAATTATACAATAATGAAGTTTAGAAATAGGACAAGCAAATTTTCCCCGCCACACTATGAAACACATGTCCCACATCGTAGTGTGAAACATAAAATATGTCCCACATCATAGTATGTAATTCTGAAATATTGCAACTTTTACACGTCATATACAACTCTTTGTAACTTTTTATTTCTTCAACATACATAACAATGAATTCATTACTACAACATATACAACTTTTGTAATTTTAAATTTTTGTTTAATGCATCATTTACATCTATTATAACCGCTTATTATACATCACACAAGAGAAACATATAAATAACGTACTAAAGGGCCTGTTGTAGTTTATAAATAAAGTACATTTATTTCTTCCAGCTTCTGTTTAAATATTTCAATTTAATTTAACCTCTTTTTGTATCAATGTACATTCAATATTTAGTCGAATTTCCTTTGTCAAATAAATGTTCATCAGTTTCCGGTGAATGCTGATCTTTAATTTAATTGCATAAGAATTGCTAATAGTGGAATTTTATATGCTAAGTGTTTTGATTAAAAAGAATAATAATAACTATCCATAAATTAAATTTTCGGAGGTTGCATAATTTGAAAGTAAAAGACAGCGTTATTTAATACCTATTCCCCCCACCACCACCCAAAAAAAAAATAAATAGAAAAAAATCAATCAATCAAAATAAAAAATAAAAATAAATGACTGTTAACGAAACATGTCTGTATATAGCTTAAGTTCCAGGTACTGCAAAGTCAAGACCTATAGACAGAATTCCAAGATTTTATGTAACCAAAAATGTCAGCTATTAGAAATATTTAAGGAGATAGAATTCTCAATTTTTACAGGACTCCATACACAGAAGTCCAGTTTTGACATTGCTCCAAAAGTTCTGTTTTGTCTTTTCACAGTATATCTTGAGAGTCCTGTCACATTTGAGTAATTTATATAGACATCGTGACGTCATCGAAGGTCTTTCAAGTTCAGAAGTATGTGTTATCTGACAAGTGTAACGCCGATGAAGGTCATTCAGATTTTAAAATGTAATATATTTATTTATAAATTGTAATACCCTTGAAGTATTTTCACACTAATAAGATGTGTGTGCTTGTCTGAAAATTATGACGTCATTGCACAATGTTGAGGTGACGTCGAAAGAAGGACATTTACGAGGTGTGTGGGTGTGTGTTTATGAAAAATGTAATGTCATTAAACATCGTTAGCAGTTACGAAGTGAAGTGGTGTGTGTGTGTGTGTGTGTGTGTGTGTGTGTGTGTGTGTGTGTGTGTGTGTGTGTGTGCGTGCGTGCGTGTGCGTGTGTGTGTGTGTGTGTTTGTGTGTATGTGTGTGTGTGTGTGTGTGTGTGTGTGTGTGTGTGTGTGTGTGTGTGTGTGTGTGTGTGTGTGTGTGTGTATGTATGTAAAATCTGTCAAAGAAATAGTACATACACGAATATTACAGGATTTATAGGGATAAGGTACTTTCGGAATTTTCTTGCACACGGATTCTAAACTTGCAATGATCAGAAAAGTCGTTCTATGTATTTGAATCTTAAAGAATTCCTGACAGAGTCCGTAAAAAAAAAATCACTGTTTTGCAAACTGCCAGACAGATTTAGGGCTGTATTTACGTTTCCACCAGGCCTTTAGAACTGTAGGTAGCGAGGGGCTCTTAGCGATGTAGTTCATTAGTACGTGTGTCCATAGGCACTCCATGCATACATGGCACCAAAAATAAAAACACAATGCTCGCTAGTTATGATTTTGTTGGGTAAATAGCAAACCATCTTTTGTAAAGTATATTCTGGAGACTTAACTCGTTCTCTTCTAACTTACGAGTAGCGCTGTTCGATTTTGTCTCGTAAAACCGATCGAACGTTTTATTTCATATCAAAATATAAATTCATATAATATAACCAAACATTTTACAGATTTGTTAATATCTGGTGGGATGGGGGGTGGAGGGTGGGAATGAACAATAATCATCTGCCTGTCGTCTTTTGCACGTACATTTCTGCTGGACTATGACCGTGACGTTCATTAGAGTATGGCCTTGATGTTCATTGGAGGAAACCAAAATCATTACAGGTTTCTTTAATGTACCAAAAGTGCATGTTTTAAAAATATACATAAATACATTTGTTTGTAAGGCAGAAATCTGGCAGACATTCCTAGGCCTTATTATTTTTTTTATAATTCCTAGTCTTTATATGACCACACAGACAAATCCCAGTCTGTGTGTGACCTAAATAAATAGAACTACCAGTTTCTAGGTGATCCAGTAAATAGATTCCCAGTTTGTGCATGGCCTCATAAATAGAATTAGCAGTTTTTAATGACCGGATAAATAGAGTTTCTAATCTTTAGATACAAATAGAACTTCAGACTGTTCGAGATACTGTGGCGTGGAATTAGGATGTCTCACAAGAATGAGCTGCTAAGAGAAGACAACTGCTGCAATCTCTCAAATGTCACTTTCTCAAAAGAATTAGATGTTATTTGATTTACTTTCATCATTCTTTTCCATCACTTTAGTAATTTTTCAGGTAGGTTGATGTTTGTCAAAGATTAACTACTGGAAACTAAATTGTAACTGTGGTGTAACACTGACCGTCCTAAACTTTCCAATCACCAAGTACATCCATCTGCACACAGATGGTACTTGAAACGGTGTTTATACCAGTAGATATGGGAGGGCAAAGTTGATTTTTTTTCCCTTAAAGTTGAAATATGGTTTATGCGCAGCAACATTGAAGTAATTTTATGTGCAATAGCCTCCCCTCATCCACCCCCGCAAAATAAAATGGTGTACACGTCTGGCCATAGTTATGAAACATGTCGTACTTGAGTGACACTGGAATATTGTATTTATATGGTATAATAAAAACACTCCTCCTGACTATAAGTTCGTAATACACTTTTGTATTTTGCAAATAATGAATGAGTTGTGTGTACGTTCCAAATCTTTCCTGCAATGACTGAATGAATTGTGTGTACGTTCCAAATCTTTCCTGCAATGACTGAATGAATTGTGAGGACGTTCCAAATCTTTCCTGCAATGACTGAATGAATTGTGAGTCCCATTCTGGTTGCAAATAACGAGTCGACTTGCACCATTTAGCAGGTTTCTTCCATATAATCGCAGTTTACTAATTTATACATATTACACCCTTTCACTAGAGAGAAAACTGATTTTTAAAAATAAATTAAATAACAAGGAAAATATTTAATATAAATAATAAAACCGCTGGGGTGATATTGTACTGGGAAAAGGATTATATAAATATCAAAGACTGCTTAATGAGAGACTTAACATTTTTCAAATGTTAGAAACTACTGTTGTTAAACAAAATAAACGAATCTGTTTGATATAATCCGGAAAACTCTCTAAAGTAGGAGGAAGGAATATCCCCACCCCACATTAAGTTTTCCTAAAGAAAACGTTTTATTTATTTCTATATGAAACATTTACAAAATTCACCTAATCGAGTAAATATATATTTTTCTTTGTCCTTTGTGTTTCTATTGATACAACAGCAGCAAATTCAACAAATGTTTTGTGGCGTCGCAGTCTTCCAAATTCAACATGACCCCCCCGAAGGTGTGTAATTTACACCACCTGCAGTCAATTCTGGAGAGCTCCGATTGTGTCCCCTTAATAAAGCCCAACACCAACACGACCTCTACATGCGATCCTCTTATTTGTTCCCCCGGGTCCACGCTTGGACTTGCTCCCAGAATTTAGCAAAACGAGAAGAGAAAAATAAACAAACTAAATGGATGTCGGACGATTACTGGAGCTGCGTGCGGCGAAGATTTATTTCCAGGATTATGTCCATGACGTTGACCAGAATGTCACGCATGAGTGGCACATCCACGGCACACGACAAGTGGATGTACAGCTGCTTGTGGCCGGGCTTGTGCTGCATGAACTGTTCCTTGATGTACCGCAGGGACGCGTCCACCACGTTGGAACCTGACGTGTGAAGTATGCAGAACGATCATCAGAGACACAATAGCAGGTTAGCATTGTTTGTTAATTAAAACATATTGAGTGATCATTAGAGACACAATAGCAGGTTAGCATTAATTGTTAATTAAAACATATTGAGTGATCATCAGAGACACAATAGCAGGTTAACACTATTTGTTAATTAAAACATATTGAGTGATCATCAGAGACACAATAGCAGGTTAGCATTATTTGTTAAAACATGTTGAGTGATCATCAGAGACACAATAGCAGGTTAGCATTATTTGTTAATTAAAACATATTGAGTGATCATCAGAGACACAATAGCAGGTTAGCATTATTTGTTAATTAAAACATATTGAGTGATCATCAGAGACACAATAGCAGGTTAGCATTATTTGTTAATTAAAACATATTGAGTGATCATCAGAGACACAATAGCAGGTTAGCATTATTTGTTAATTAAAACATATTGAGTGATCATCAGAGACACAATAGCAGGTTAGCATTATTTGTTAATTAAAACATATTGAGTGATCATCAGAGACACAATAGCAGGTTAGCATTATTTGTTAATTAAAACATATTGAGTGATCATCAGAGACAGGCCACAAGTGGTCCACACTGACTACTAACGTGGCAAGTGTGAAGCAACCCTTACGGACACCAAAGTCGAACAAACGGGGAAAGAATAACAGTAACAAGCATGCGTTTGATAACAGACGTACATAGTTATCTACTACATTAGGGTTAAGTGGGGAGTGCTGGTCACAACAACTAAAGATTACTGGTTAAAACAACTAGAGAGTACTGGCTAAAACAACTAGAGAGTGCTGGCTACAAATGTGAATAGGAAGCATTGGTCAAAAACAAGGTAGGAAACTCTAGCCCACAACACAAATAGAGAGCTCTAGCCAAAAAATTACGTTGGAGAACAATGGTTAAAACACAAGTAGGGAACATTGACCAAACACACAACTAGGGAGCTCTGGTCAAAACTCACGTTGGAGAACAATGGTTAAAACACAAGTAGGGAACATTGACCAAACACACAACTAGGGAGCTCTGGTCAAAACTCACGTTGGAGAACAATGGTTAAAACACAAGTAGGGAACATTGACCAAACACACAACTAGGGAGCTCTGGTCAAAACTCACGTTGGAGAACAATGGTTAAAACACAAGTAGGGAACATTGACCAAACACACAACTAGGGAGCTCTGGTCAAAACTCACGTTGGAGAACAATGGTTAAAACACAAGTAGGGAACATTGACCAAACACACAACTAGGGAGCTCTGGTCAAAACTCACGTTGGAGAACAATGGTTAAAACACAAGTAGGGAACATTGACCAAACACACAACTAGGGAGCTCTGGTCAAAACTCACGTTGGAGAACAATGGTTAAAACACAAGTAGGGAACATTGACCAAACACACAACTAGGGAGCTCTGGTCAAAACTGTTAAGCAGATGCACATAATTATGCAGATGCACTCTGGCTGAAGTTTCGAATGCTTTACCAACAATGTCTTTTTATCAACTATTGAAACATAAGAAAACTATAAGATATAAAATACAATATGACAATATACAGCAAACAAATGTAGTTAGAAGTATGACAATATATAGCAAACAAATGTAGTTAGAAAAGTATATATGACAATATACAGCAAACAAATGCAGTTAGAAAAGTATATATGACAATATACAGCAAACAAATGTAGTGTGAAAAGTAAATATGAATATTAAAAATTAACTAATTGCACTTTAAATCAAATATTATGACACAAAAGACACAATGCATTGTTTGTTGACCAAAAAGATATCTATAGAGCCATCTTGCAAATGATATTGACTTCCTTGTGTCTCAGCTCAAAAGGAAAGACATTCCAGACTAATGGACCTTGATAAGAAAATTAACTTTAACCATAAGTTTTGAAAGTGCAAGTGTCTGATGATGAGCGCAAGCTTCTAGAAGGAATGCACACAGGTTATAGATCAAACGTGTAATTAGTGCTGGAACAAGACAAGTATAACAAAGGGAAATCATTTTGGTATTTTCCGAAGTAAACAGGGAGCCAGTGAAGGCTTTGGAAAATGGAGTGGCAGGATGGGTTCTTAGAATTTTACGAAAAATCCTAACTGTAATGCTTAGAACTTTCTTCAGAACAGCCAACGGTAGACCAGAGAGAAAAGAGTTGCATTAGGATTTCCGTGAACACGCAAGAATTTGTATCATTACCTGTGAGAAAATCTGCGAATGATTTCTATGAGTTCTAGACATGAGTATTAAAGAGCCATTGTTATTTCAGTGTCAGACCAGAGGTGTCAAAATATGACACCCATACTTCTAAGTGACTGGCCAAAGCTGACCAGAGTGTCACCAATATTTATTTATTTTGGCCGAGGTAAACGTTTAAAATCCTTGTTAAGCAGAACAATTTGACTGATTTAGGTAGAACCATTCTGTTTGAATGACGCAGAAAGAATGTGGCTGAAGAAGGCAGACAATCTGCCTGAATGACGCAGAAACAATCATATTGAACTAGGCAGAAACAATCTGATTGAATTAGGCAGAAACAATCCGATTGAATGTAGGCAAAACATTCTGAACGAGTTAAGCAAAACAATTTGATTGGATTAAACAGAAACAATCTGATTGAATTAGGCAGAAACAATCCGATTGAATGTAGGTAAAACATTCTGAACGAGTTAAGCAAAACAATTTGATTGGATTAAACAGAAACAATCTGATTGAATTAGGCAGAAACAATCCGATTGAATGTAGGTAAAACAAGCTGCCTGAATGACTCAGAAACAATCTGACTGAATTAGGCAGAAACAATCTGATTGAATGTAGGCAAAACATTCTGAACGAGTTAAGCAAAACAATTTGATTGGATTAAACAGAAACAATCTGATTACAACAAGAAATTGAAGCTAGATTGAAGACAAGTCACCAAATTTAATAGTATATGTTGTAAATGAAACTGCATCTTGGTCTTCAGGTCACACATTCTCCATCGATATTGTTTACTATTGGAGCCATCATTTCTTATATTTATTATTAACAGAAAATAAAAGTAACGTCTTTGTTCTGCAAACACTGGAATACATAGATATTGTTTACTGTTAGAGCCATCATTTCTTACAAATTAATATTTATTATTAACAGAAATAAAAGTAACCTCTTTGTTTTGCAAACACTGGAATATATAGATGCACCCAAAATGGCGAAATCCAATTCCACTAAATGTATACGTATTAGATTTGTTGTGGGTAAATAAACAAATATATAACAAATTATATATACTGTAAGAAGCAGATATCAGTATTTTGACACGAAATGGGCGGAAGCCGGAAGCCGGAAGCGACCCCCCCCCCCAAGTTAACAACAATGTAACAAACATGTCAGCATTTTGGGAGAAATTTATAACAGTGACATTGGCAAAAGGTTCAGTGGCCAAGATATCTCGTCAGCATTGTGAGAAATAATCATAGATAATTAGATTGCAAACTATCTTTTACAAACCATCTAATATTTCGTCACCTAGAGCTCATCGCTGTCAGAAGATGGATGAATGAATAAACAAATGGAGGGATAGAATGGTTAAAATGAAAAATAGATAAAACTGTTGATGAACATCGGACTATAACATAGGCGAGCATACAGATAAGCACAAAGATAGATAGATAGATAGATAGAAAAGAGCAGAGAATTTTAACATTAATTTCGAATTGTACAGCAGTCGAAAAGAAAAATGAAGTATACTAGGACTATCAGATTGCCAGTGATAAAATTACCTTAAATTCATTTAATCTGCTATTTTTTTTCTTTGTCCAGGCGAGGAAAGAAGCTAAGTGGTTTCGTTTTTGCAGTCACAGTGACCTGAGCAACTGAAAGAAACTGGTGGTTCGCAGTTAGAACTTGCATTGCCAGTAAGGGAGAAGTTATTATCTGCTATGTTGCCAAGAACAGCAACTCTATTTCGCTCTAAATGAGTGACGGTAACATGGAGGACTAACGAGAGGTAAGTGCCGGGTGCTTACAGCTCCATGTCAAATGAATGTGTTCCTAATTAGTGTAAGCTGTCAATGTGGAGTTAGTTGGTTTTACGGACGGTTGTTCGGATCTTTTCCAGATAAGCCCCGCCACTAATGCAAAAAGTGCTCGCGCGAAAAGTTAAGCCCCGCCACTTTTTGCCAGCTCCAATTTAATACACGCACGCAACCTTGACTTATTTCTGATGTCTAGACATTTAAATATTTAAACGCACGCCATAAAAACAACTCCTTATCCGCCTCTAACCCTAACCCTAACACTAACCGTAACCCTAACCCTATCCTCTTTTTTATAATCTTTTTTTTCGGGGGGTGGGAGTGGCGGGGGTTAACTTTTTGGCGGGGCTTATCTGGAAAAGAGCCCGGTTGTTCATCTCTCTCTCTCTCTCTCTCTCTCTCTCTCTCTCTCTCTCCCCTACGCTCTCTCTCACCCCAGAAGCCGCAATAGACCTTTCATCTCCACGAGGTTCTCAATCTTGAGCTGCTTCGGGGGTAGCCCCACAGCCTCGCGGTGCGTCTGAGATGGAGGGCAGGAGGGCTGGCGGAAGGGGGGGGGGTCGCACCTGGTTTGGCGCACAACCTCAACCTCCCTCCGTCGGGGGAGGAGGGGGCTAAGCCTCTCTGTATGGACGGTTGTTCATTCCAAGATGACCAGGCAAAAGAAAGCTGGTTGCAATGACAATTAATCAACATTCTGTGCTTTGCGAATGAACTAATTTAAATTAACAGCTTCAGTGATCAAACTAGCGTAAACCCACAGTTGTGGAGTTAATTTTATTTTATGCGTATTTTGTTGTCTGTGTCATTCTTGATTAGGAGGTTCAATAATCGATAAAATATTAAATAAAATACGGGAAGAACGGGAAAAACCTGACTAGAAATAATAAATTTAGCAAGTAATTTCCGGAAGCTTCTAAAAGGAGAATTTGTCACATCATTCAACCATAAAATGTCAATCACTTTTCACACACATCAGCCCTATCACACTTTTCACACACATCAGCCCTATCATGCTTTCCCTACATATCACCACACACCTTGCGGCCTTTCAGAAGAGAAAAGTTAGACAAGAATTACCAGTTAAATACATTCCACCCACTACAGTTTTAAAACTCGTGTAATACCTTTATAGCCAGGAAAACATGTGGATATACTCGTCTTCTTTATCCGTTCCAAGAAAAGGTCCTTTTTGTTCAGAAAGAGAATGAAGTCAGTTTTCTCCAAGAAATGATTATGTGACACTTCGTGGAACGCCTGTAAGCTGTCCAGCAACATATTCTGCAAAATACATCATTCCATAAGAAGGGCTGGATTCATTCTTAAATTTAGCCATTCGTCATTAAAGAGCCTAGTTCATCCCAAGACATGTTAGTCCATTCGTCATTTCATATAAAGAGCCTAGACATTTTAGCCATCATTCGTCATTTCATATAAAGAGCCTAGTTCATTCCTAGACATGTTAGTCATCATTCGTCATTTCATATAAAGAGCCTAGTTCATCCTAAGCAATTTTAGTCATCATTCTTCATAAAGAATCTAGTTCATTCTACGAGATTACAAACATCATTTGTCATAAAGAACCTAATTTATTCCAAGACATGTTCGTCATCTTTTGTAATTTCAATAAAGTGTCTAGTTCATTCTAAGACATTTAACCAATATACGTCATTTCACATAAAAGGCCTATTTCTTTCTAAGATTTTTATTTTTTTATTTGCGTCATAAGGGTTTTTTATTCTCAAACTTGCGTCATAAGGGTTTTTTATTCTCAAACTTATTCTCAATACACGTGATTTGACATAAGGGTCATATTTCATTTTAAACTTTTCAGTCACAATACATTTTACACAAGGGGCTTGTTTCATACTAATACTTTTCAGTCAAAAAATGTTATTTTGTATAAGAGGGATATTTCATTCTATGACTTTTAGTCAAACAGGCATTATCTCATTGTTATGTTCCAAACAATTATTAAATTTACATCTTTTAAAGTGATACTAATGCTAAGTTTAGTTAATATACGTAAAATAAATGTCTTTTACATATTAAAATGTCTTGGTCAATTCACGACCAATAAAATAAACGACCTGCTTCAGTTTAAGGCTTATTACTCGACATACATCAATGACTTTCAAAAGGCTGACGTCATTATTATGCCTTTTAGTCAACATATGTTAATTTAAACTTAAAGTCTGAAGATTGATTTGACGTACATATGTCATTTAAAATAAAGTCGTTATTTCATGGTGTGTGTTTGTGTGTGTGTGTGTGTGTGTGTGTGTGTGTGTGTGTGTGTGTGTGTGTGTGTGTGTGTGTGTGTGTGTGTGAAATCGTCCACGTTTGAGAGAATTAGTTTAAATACTTCTGCTCCTTTGCGAAGTCTTTCATAAAACACACGCTTGAAATAACAACGAAAAAAAACGTTACGACACTGTAACACCTAATAAAATACAAATAATTTTTCAAAAGTTATTTTTTATGTGCCGTGGGTAATACGATTTTCTTCAGTTCTATTTCTTATTACATGAGAAGCAGAAACACCCAGATCTTCATCCACATTTTGACTGTAGCCACCATGGGAGATAATCTACAAATCAAACTAAGGTATTTTTCAAATCCTGATCGCAAGCACAAAAGGGAACAAACTATTTAACAAAATGTCCAGCTCTTTTTTCAAATGCTGATTGTAAACACGGAATCAAACTGCATGCCATTCTCGGAACTTAACCACTAATCCAGAAAAAACTACATACCGAACATGATCTTTCGAATTCTGGTCGTAACCAAAGAGACACTAAGTACGCACTACACTCTAAGCTTCTTCCAAATACTGATGGTACCCACAATTAGAAATAAATTGTTTGTTGTTCTATGATCTTTCTTGTCCTTAAAAAAAAATTAAATGATTATACACGTTTGGTTATAACTAAGAACGACAATAAAGTAAATGAACATAACACGTTTGGTTATAACTACAAACGACAATAAAGTAAATGAACATAACACGTTTGGTTATAACTACAAACGACAATAAAGTAAAAGAACATAACACGTTTAGTTATAACTACAAACGACAATAAAGTAAAAGAACATAACACGTTTGGTTATAACTACAAACGACAATAAAGTAAAAGAACATAACACGTTTGGTTATAACTACGAACGACAATAACACGTTTGGTTATAACTACGAACGACAATAACACGTTTGGTTATAACTACGAACGACAATAACACGTTTGGTTATAACTACGAACGACACAAAAGTACATACCGTACTAGGATCTTCTTCCAAATTCTGATCGTAACCACAAAGGGAGACAAAAAACATAACAGCGGTAACCCCCTCAAAAAAGTGAATCCATTTCTTCCGTAAGCTTTTCTGTCCGGCAACGTCAATGACCCTGCCCAATGATAGAGGGAACAAACTAGACATGTATTCATATATATTATTGTACAGCTGTAGTAACATTTAAGCAAATAAATCAATCAAAGATAGAGGAAAAATGTAGAATGGTATTCATATGTAACTGCATAACTGTAGTAACATTTAAGCAAATGAATTAATCAATGACTGTTCAATGACAGAGAAAAAATAGACAATTATTCATATATATTATGATTGAATAGGTGTAGTCAACAAACATTTCAGCAACAAAACAAACAAACAAAAAAAAACAATGTCCCGGTGAAACACTAGAAGAAAACATATACAGAAGTATATAGCAAAACTGAATACTCACTTAAACAATTGTAATCAATATAGGAGTATTGACAATAGATTCAACAATTGTATTTTAAAGAATACCTGTTCACTGTAGTGACTTTAACAACTATTTTTAATTATCGGGCGCTAGAGTTCCATTAGCCAGAGAGAATTATTTTTCTTTTTTAAAAAAGAGTCAAGATACAGAGCACAAGTTTGAAATCTATAAATGAATGAAACAAAAATTAATTTATTGTAAATTTCGTTGTGCACTGTTGTACTGGGCTGTGTTGTACTGTATTGTACTCTGCTGTGTTGTGTTGTGCTGTGTTGTACTGTGCTGTGTTGTATTGTACTGTGCTGTGCTGTACTGTGCTATGCTGTGTTGTATTGTACTGTGCTGTGTTGTATTGTTCTGTGCTGTGTTGTGTTGTTCTGTGCTGCGTTATGTTGTATTGTGTTGCTTTGTATTGTACTGTGTTGTTTTTGTCACGTTTTTCCACTTTCAGTAACACTTAGCATAAAAAGATGAAAACTATACAACATTCAGATAAGGAAGACCTCTGTGCGTGGGGGGATGGTGGTGGGTGGGTGGGGGTGTACGACAGTTTAGCAATATTCTATTGCTTAATACTTGATTATCGTGACATTCATGAACGTGTGTGGGTTGTTTTCCGTTCTATTTGTGTCATGGTGTTATTTGTTTTCCATTCTATTTGTGTCATGGTGTTATTTGTTTTCCATTCTATTTGTGTCATGGTGTTATTTGTTTTTTATTGTTAATTTATTTATAACTTCTCCCTGCGGCTTCGCTCTCGAATATATTAAAAGACTATAGAATGTAAACTATAAAGTTTTGTTCATAGACACATGTTGATTTCAGTTATTTCTATACAACATATTAAAAGTGTCTTGTTGTGTGGGGTGCAAACGAACACTTTGTTGCTGCTGACCGTGGAGCTCGCGATGTACAGCTGTCCATGTGAGAAACAACTGGAAAGGTCCACCATAGCGGTCCTCAAAATCTGTCCATGTGAGAAACAACTGGAAAGGTCCACGCTAGCGGTCCTCAAAATCTGTCCATGTGAGAAACAACTGGAAAGGTCCACGCTAGCGGTCCTCAAAATCTGTCCATATGAGAAACAACTGGAAAGGTCCACGCTAGCGGTCCTCAAAATCTGTCCATGCGATTTATCAATCGTCACTACAAAGCAGACGTTCACGGGGAGGTGCAGTCGTTTCACTAAATTAAGGTTTGACCTCTGGAAGCATTGCAAACATAAGAGATAACCACACAGTGTAATGCAACCCACTAAAATACAAGATTTACTTCAGCCTACAATCTGATACCCAGATTGAGAAATGCAACCTACCAAAATACAAGATTTACTTCAGCCTACAATCTGATATCCAGATTGAGAAATGCAGTCTGAGTGAAGCACGAATTGTCTGGTCACATTGATGCATTAGCCAAGGACCGCATGCGTGGCTTTACTTTTAATGGAAAATTTGGTAATTTTAGGGCTACTGGCGAGCTCCCTTATGGGGTAGTGTGATTTTATATAACCTGTGTTGATGCTAGGGCACTAAAGTACACAACAGAAAATGCCTGATTAAAATCAGTCAGGTTTTTTTTTAATTTTTTACTTAAGCTTGCACAAACCCACAAGTGCAACAACTTTATTATATGTAGATCATGGGTTTGAGGAAGCCCACACGAAGCATTCAAAGAGTCCATACGATGCATTTAAATAGCCCACATGATGCATTCAAGGAGCCCACATGATGCATTCAAGGAGCCCACATAACGCATTCAAGGAGCCCACACGATACATTCAAAGAGCCCACATAACGCATTCACATAGCCCAAATAACGCAGTCAAGGATCCCACACAACGCATTGAAATAGCCCACACGATGCATTGAAATAGCCCACACGATGCATTGAAATAGCCCACATAACGCAATCAAGGAGCCCACACGATGATACTATTGAACCCTTACGATGAAGCCGCTCAGCACACGAGAACCAGTAGGCCCACAGCAAGTCACAATATACGTTAGATTAGCATGAGGCCCCGGGCAACTGTCCATGAGTTAATACGGCACTGGCTTAATGAGTAGGTGAGTGTGCAGCTTGGGGTATTTGTAACACATCCATTTTGTTATCTATTGTTCAGGATAAGAAAGTTAGCTAACAATAATTTAAGTCTGGTAAATGTCTCGGATCCGAAATAACAGCCTAACAGTTTTCAAAGACAATCCTGCAAGCCAAATTTTAATAGCGTATATCACCTTCACAGATTTGAAAGAAAACATACCTGTACTAAACCATATGCATCATATGCAGCTAAGTATAAATGTTTAATTTTTTAAAAATCTCACTTGAAATCCAAACTGTCGACAGTGAAGAGGTGCTCCTGGACACCCAATGTAGGCCAGTGAATAAATAGAATGTCTTGGACTGACGGGATGTAATCTGCCGCTACGGTCCGATCCAGATTTTCCAGGAAACTGTCCAAAACAAATGGTGAAGCGAATGTTAGTATTGCATTAGATATAGTGCGGTCTTGTAGCGTGACAGGCTGATTATTTCCGGTTTGTGCGCGCGTACACACACACACACACACACACACACACACACACACACACACACACACACACACACACACACAACACATCACACATAATGGCACACGAACATATACAAATACACCGTCATTACGCACACACATGCATACGTACTGACATCGCTGTTAAGCACGCAAACACACACACATGCATACGTACTGACATCGCTGTTAAGCACGCAAACACACACACATACAGACACATCCTTTACGCATGCAAATGTAGGCAAAAATACACTACCATTATGCATGCAAACACACGCTACAGTCACTGCCATCACGCACGCAAACACGCGCATACTGATACTGCCATTACGCACCCAAACACACGCATACAGACACTGCCAATCACGCACCCAAACACACGCATACATACTATATCGTACGCAAACACACATACAGACACTCTGCCATATCGCAAATATCCAAGAGTTCGTGAGCAGACACACTTACAGACATATTCTCATGCAATAACGTCAAGGTTTCTCAGCCATACTCATTACGTGATTTTTTAAAATCACTCTACTCATGCGTTCGCGGGTTGTTGCAAAAGTGTTGGTTTCATTGTCTGAATTCACAGTTAGTCGCTATGACGGACGGGGCACTATCTATTCCGCCGCATCACCTTTTGTGATATGCAATAAAAGCATTATTATTTGTTATTGTTGTCATTTCTATCTTTTCTGCCTTAACTAGCAAATCGACCACCTGAGCAAGACCAACCACAATGATTCATATCTGAAGTGGCGTTTATGTGGTTCAGTTGACTGACTATTAACATATGCTCACTTTTATTTACATGCATACAGCAATGAAAAGCTCTAAAAACATTCAGCAGTACTGTGGTGACACAGCAATGCAAAGCTCTAAAAACTTTAAAAGCATAGGGCAGTTTCCTGTGATAACACACATCAAAACAAAACTTTAAAAGCACATGGCAATTTGTCACATAATGGCTTATGTAGCCCACACCCCTCCTCTTCTCATAATAGGATACACACAAACCTACCCTTATAAAAAGGCTGAAATTCCCTGGCTGGAAACATACCCGACTGTTCCAGACACTCACTCTAGCAAATCAATCTGAGTGCAGTACAATTGCACACAAACTAGAAACTCACGTGTAAAGCATCAGTAAAATGCAGTTGACCATTGAAGCAACACATACTTTGACTCCGTCTTAATAAGTTAGAATCCTATTACTAACCCTTATTGAGGTTATCAATGCAGCAAGAAACCATCCTCTCTATATATTACTGCTGAGGATCTGCACCTTATCTGAGATGTTGTTTTGATGAGTGCTGAGCCACCAAACAATGCCAGAACAGAAACACTGCATCTTTTGATGAGTACTGAGCCACCAAACAATGCCAGAACAGAAACACTACATCTTTTATGTAGACTTTGATGAGTATTGAACTGTGAAGCAACACCAGAGCAGATCTACCCACGGGCCAAAGACCAATTCAATGAACCACATGTGCATCTGATACGACATTCACTGGGACCCTGGATGACATGTCAGGTGATCTAAAGTCGTGTAACTATAAAATCAACAACCACATAGCATCAGTCAAATTCTCTCAGACTACGTTTAGAGTTTGCGAAATAACATTCATAATTCATTTATAAACTCATTTATAGTTCGCTCATATGAATGAACCAAATAACTACTACACTGCCATAGGACTTAAAATGAACATTCTCTTATGACATCACATGGTCATGATTTATAACATTTATAAACTCTAATTGTAACCATTGAACTGTTTGCTATCTCTAACCATTGAACTGTTCACTATCTGTAACCATTGAACTGTTCGCTATCTGTAACCATTGAACTGTTCGCTATCTGTAACCATTGAACTGTTCACTATCTCTAACCATTGGACTGTTCGTTATCTGTAACCATGCTGTCTTATGTTAGTTGTTGTTGACTACATTTATTATTGATACTTAGACCACTCGTGTTAGCGTGACTCACATTTTATATGTTGTACTCTGTCATCTGTATTTACTCACTATCCTGACTGTATGTATCAGGGGGCTCGAGCTATCTTCTAGAACTATCACTCTTCTATTCTACATTAATTATCACTCATCTTACTAACACGTGTGGCCAACCAGAAGATGTGTTTTGGGGATTAGCCTAATGTTACGGGCGGCCCGGGGCGGTGGAGAATTAACATCTTGCCCACCTCCTAGCGAAATGTCATAGAGTTTACTGTGATAACACCACAGTACAACAAAAGTTTAAAAGCATAACGCCAGTCTTCTGTATTCTATTTTGAAGCAGGTTTCTGCAGTATACAATGATTACAATGAGATCATTGTTTCCTAAAGCGTGAGTCTCAAGACAGGAACATGCTGAGCGAGCGATTTCATTTCAAACCGTTGCTATCCCTAGGGGCCGCTTTAGTTAGACGCAAACGCCGTGAATCATAGAGTCCCAACGGCGCTGCACTGCACTGCATTAAAAAGCTGATCTGATTTGTTTTTCCCTAAAATGTTTTTGACTTAGACAGACATACAATCAACCCTAACATAATGCAGATTTAACACTCTTCTCGCACATTAAGGAAACAAGAGGAGTATAAAAATAAATGTCGAGTTTATGTAAACAATTGTGGAACAGGAGAATATGGCGTCCTACAAGCTTGTTCTTAGTAATGCCTAACACTCGTCCGAAACAGGATCTGATGAGAGAAAGTTTCTACCACCCAGTGCAGGAAATAATCTTGTGGGGATCAAGCGAATGTCAAGAGCAGTGTGATGTAGTGTTCTTCTCTGACACGCATTTTAGATTAGTTGTCATCCAGGCCCGACAGTCCTCCCATTTCCCAGCATTCAATACAGTAACCGTAAAACACTCTAATCGATTTCAACACACGCACACACTCATAAATACGCGCAAACATGTGCACACAAATAATACAAACATACATACAAAACAGTAACATACACAAAAATATGTGGATGCACAGCACAAACACTATACACAGGCACACAGACATAAATTCACACACATGCACACCCACACACTATTTACACATATACACACGCATACACACCACTATACACACAGATACAAATTCACACTATTGTAAAATATACATACAAACATACATACAAATTCACAATATTGTAAAATATACATACAAACATACTTACAGATACAAATTCACAATGATGTAAAATATACATACAAACATACATACAGATACAAATTTACAATGATGTAAAATATACATACAAATGCACACACACACACGAGAAGGGTAATGCACAAGAGTCAAATTTAATTAAAATGTACGCATCCGAGAAATTAATTTATTCACTTTCTAACATTTGTGGAGAAAAACTAGCATCTTGTAATAATGTGCACTTGGTCAGTCTTAAACCACTATGAAATAATAATTAAATGATCATTTAGACTTGTAGAAAATAGTTTAATATATAAATCAAAGTGACCAGTTAGATCAATCACAAAGCACGCAAAATATAACCAACAACGATTAGTCAGATTTGTACTAATTAAGTGAAATATACAATGAAAGCGATCAGTTAGCAAAGTAGTCAGTTTTATTAGTGCAAAAAAAAATTTAAAATTAAAAACCAAAGTGAGGGGTTAGTTCAGTGCGTATCAGACTATAAATAGCAACGTCGGTCGATATAGCAAAATTACGTTGTGTAAGCCGATCTTTATGAGGTCAATGTAATTTTAGCGGTTTTAATATTTTTTAAAACTCTAGTAAAACTGTACGTTCCTGCTAATTAGCTAATCTAAAAGCTATGTAATCTATTCTTTTCTTTTCAAGCAACCACCTAGCAGATCTATGTAACACCGAATAATGATCTAACAAAAACTATTCTGTTCTGTTCGTCGTATTGCTAATTTAACAAAAACTATTCACTTCTGTTCGTCGTATTGCTAATTTAACAAAAACTATTCACTTCTGTTCGTCGTATTGCTAATTTAACAAAAACTATTCACTTCTGTTCGTCGTATTGCTAATTTAACAAAAACTATTCACTTCTGTTCGTCGTATTGCTAATTTAACAAAAACTATTCACTTCTGTTCGTCGTATTGCTAATTTAACAAAAACTATTCACTTCTGTTCGTCGTATTGCTAATTTAACAAAAACTATTTCACGCTGCTTTACTAATTAAGATGTGTCATGTTACTAATTAAGATGTGTCATGTTACTAATTAATATGTGTCATGTCAAACACCTATATAACATATGAAAATAAAGAAAATACCTACGATTCCATGATACAAAGCTGTGTCTTTTCTGTTAACACTATACTCCTTGGCCTTGGGTAAATGCTAAAATCTGCATTTTCTAGACGTCTGAGATTTAAAAAATCTAAAATCGGAACTTTCAAAAGACGTAACTCATATCAGACTGAGTCAGCAATATACATAAAATTTCCCTGATTAAAGTTGAATATTGTTGTATTTCCTTCTCCTCTCTACAAATACATGACACTAAATGACGTCACGTGAGGTCAAGGGGAGTGCAATTCTGGAAACGATGCCCTATGCACGTATAGAAACTAGACTGAAGGAAGAAGTTTGCAGATAAAAGTTTTGCTACGTCCGTGTTTTGTTTGTGTTGCATTTAAGATAAGAGATTCATTTTAGTATTAAAACGAAAGAACCCATAAAAAAACTTTATTACACCAGAAATGAAGGTCAAGATGCAATTTTGACGAAATTATTTGTTGGTGTGCACGGAACACAAAGGATTAAACAGTAATTCAAAGAAGTTGGTTCGTCTGGCTTGACTGCAGTGAATAGTTTGTGGCTTTTTGGGACAAGCAAGGAGAAATTATTACCGTTGTTCTGAAAAAAAAAATAGTGAACAAATAAAAGAACGGCATCTGGTGATATTAAAAGACAGACTTGTACAATCGGGCACAAATAATGCTTGGAGTGCAAAAGAAAAAGAAAACAAGGTTTTGAAAAATAGAAAATACACAAGTTTGCAATAACTGAATTTCAAGCAACTCTAATAGCCGGTTTGAAGAAGTATTTATTTTATTTTATTTTGGAATCGCATTACAGTCAAAGAATTCATGGAACCATATGGTAACAGTTTTGACGAAAGACAGCATATGGCCCTATGGTAACAGTTTTGACGAAAGACACCATATGGCCCTATGGTAACAGTTTTTACAAAAGACAGCAAATGGCCCTATGGTAACAGTTTTTACAAAAGACAGCAAATGGCCCTATGGTAACAGTTTTGACAAAAGACAGCAAATGGCCCTATGGTAACAGTTTTGACGAAAGACAGCATATGGCCCTATGGTAACAGTTTTGACAAAAGACAGCAAATGGCCCTATGGTAACAGTTTTGACGAAAGACAGCATATGGCCCTATGGTAACAGTTTTGACGAAAGACAGCATATGGCCCTATGGTAACAGTTTTGACGAAAGACAGCATATGGCCCTATGGTATCAGTTTTGACAAAAGACAGCAAATGGCCCTATGGTAACAGTTTTGACGAAAGACAGCATATGGCCCTATGGTAACAGTTTTGACGAAAGACAGCATATGGCCCTATGGTAACAGTTTTGACGAAAGACAGCATATGGCCCTATGGTAACAGTTTTGACGAAAGACACCATATGGCCCTATGGTAACAGTTTTGACGAAAGACAGCACGGAACCATGTGGTTTAACGAGAGCAGGTAACCACACATAAGACGAAAGAATGCAAGTAACCACACGAAAACAGTTTTGAAGAAAGAATGCATATAACCATCTGGCAACAATTGTGAAGAAAAAGTGCATGAACCATACGGTAACTGAGGAAAGAATGCATGAACCATACGGTAACTGAGGAAAGAATGCATGAACTATACGGTAACTGAGGAAAGAATGCATGAACCATACGGTAACTGAGGAAAGAATGCATGAACCATACGGTAACTGAGGAAAGAATGCATGAACCATACGGTAACTGAGGAAAGAATGCATGAACCATACGGTAACTGTTATGATCAAAAGTTGCATATAACTATGTCAAAAATGTTTTGACTAAGGAATTAATGGAACCATATGGTATCAGTTTTATCGAAAAAATGCACACATTCATATGGCAACAGTTTTGACGAAAGAATGCGGGTAACCATAATGTAACAAGTTTTGCTACTTTAAAATAATTTCAGAATATGAACAGTTTTTGCTGCATTAAAATAAATTTAAATTATGAACAGAGTTGACTGCTTTAAAATAGTTTCATAATATAAATAGTTTTGATTGCTTTAATATAGATTCATTATATGAACAGTTTTGGCTGCTTTAAAATAAATTCAAAATTAGAATAGTTTTGGCTGCTTTAAAATACATTCAGGATATGAACTGTTTTAACTACTTTGAAATACATTCTGAATATGAACAGATTTGGCTCCTTTTAAAATAAATTCAGAATATTAAGAATTTTTAACTGCTTAAAATTAACTCTAATTATACATACTTCATAATTAACATAAATATACATACTTAGTAATTACCTCTAAGTATACATATTCATTTTGTAAAGAATAATTTAAAATTGTGTAAGGAAATGAAATTTATGTTTAAAAATCATGATTTTTATGTTCGTTAGAACCACAGTTTCTAAAGGCATGAGAAATGAAAAAAAATGTTCAGTTCAAGTACAGCAAACTACATATTACATCAAGAAAATACTAACATGGATTTAGATAATTAATCGAAATATAATCTGGTAATTATTAAACGACATCAGGTTGCCAGGAGATGTTTTCTTAAAGAAACAACATGACCTTACTAAAATATATAGATATCCTTTTCTGTGATGTCGTGAGATGAAATGCTCCATTGGACATAATATGTTAAATGATGTAGCCCTTTTACAAGTACAATAGCTCAATAAGCGAATGAGCTAGTTTTTTCTTTTAAATGTATACTAGTGTGATAAGTGAATACACCCATTAAGCATGTACACTAGGGTGATAATTGTGCAACCGATTTATTATTTACTATCATGTGATAGTGATAGCTGATGCAACCAATTTATTATGTACCACAGTGTGGTAGTGAGTGATGATTGAAGTAGTCCACTAATTGTGACTATATCGTGATAGTGATGACTGAAGTAGTCCATTAATTGTGTACCATATCGTGATAGTGATGACTGAAGTAGTCCATTAATTGTGTACCATATCGTGATAGTGATGACTGAAGTAGTCCATTAATTGTGTACCATATCGTGATAGTGATGACTGTAGTAGTCTAGTAATTGTGTACCATATCGTGATAGTGATGACTGAAGTAGTCCACTAATTATTTACAATATATGGATAGTGATGACTGAAGTAGTCCACTAATTGTGTACCGTATCGTGATAGTGATGACTGTAGCAATCCACTAATTGTGTACCATATCGTGATAGTGATAACTGAAGTAGTCCACTAATTGTGTACCATATCGTGATAGTGATGACTGAAGTAGTCCACTAATTGTATACCATATCGTGATAGTGATGATTGTATACAACTCACTACTAGCTACAAAACAACATAAACAATGAATACAGCTCACTACTAGCTACAAAACAACACAAACAATGAATATAACTCACTACAGAACAATATAAACAATGAATGCATCTTACTACTAGCTAGCATAAACAATGAATATAGCTCATTACTCACTACTAAGTAACACAAACAATTAATAGAACTTATTACTCACAAAAAAATACAAACAATGAATATAACTCACTACACAACAACACCAACAGTGAATACAACTTATTACTGGCTACAAACAACACAAACTGTAAATATAGCCCACTATTTACTAAACAAAACAACACAGACTGTAAATATAGCCCACTATTTACTAAACAAAACAACACAGACTGTAAATATAGCCCACTATTTACTAAACAAAACAACACAGACTGTAAATATAGCCCACTATTTACTAAACAAAACAACACAGACTGTAAATATAGCCCACTATTTACTAAACAAAACAACACAGACTGTGAATATAGCTCACTATTTACTAAACAAAACAACACAGACTGTGAATATAGCTCACTATTTACTAAACAAAACAACACAGACTGTGAATATAGCTCACTAAAAAACAACAACAACAGACAATGAATGCAACTCACTACTCGTTAGTTCTAGTTAGCACGTCCTTCTCGAACTTTAACCTCCTGGCGTAGCAGCATTGCACACCGCAGTCGGTCCACAGTTTTTGCAAAGTGTCGAGATCGGGCACTTCCGGCTTCAACATGTCAAGGGCAGTGAACCTTCGCTTGACGTCAGCACGACAGAGAGTGGGGGACCTCTTCTCGGCTCGGTCATCTTCTTCCTTCAGGCGCAGAAGGATGACTTCCAGGGGTATTCGAGGGTGCTTCTCTATGAACTCCTTACCCAACATCTGAAAGTGAACGGTTTGCTCGTAACATTTTTGTGACACAGTATGATGGGTTACGTATACTAACACAGTATGATGAGTTACGTATATTAACACATTATGATGAGTTACGTAGGCCTATACTAACACAGTATGATGGGTTACGTATACTAACACAGTATGATGAGTTACGTATACTAACACAGTATGATGAGTTACGTATACTAACACAGTATGATGAATTATGTATACTAACACAGTATGATGAATTACTTATACTAACATTGTATGATGAATTACTTACAGTATGATGAGTTACTTATACTAACACAGTATAATGAATTATGTATAGTAACACATTCTCTAAATGTTTCCGTTCGTCGTTTTTTATCAGTTCACAATATAGGCATTTGTAAAAGTAACTAGTCAGTTTGTTTTTGAGTGTGTTCACGCGAAATACTTAGAATTCCCTCTATTCCATGTGTTTTTCTGTAGGAATGTCCGTGAATATCTTGAAATTTATTCTTGTAAATACCACCCAATTCCCAAGCAACAAATTGCCTTTGTTAACGACTGCTCACCCCTGCAGGGACCTACGTGCTTACAATACTAGGAAGTGTTCAAGTCAGTGAAACGTGCACTGAACAATGGACCCGCTTAATAGACTGGTCGTCTAAGCCAAACTTCTGAAGATTCTCCCCAATACGATACTTGGTCCAATTAACACTTTATCAGCTCCAGATCTTAACTTGGACAAGCACGCATGTCAAGAGATCCGTACCGGAAACGAAGTTGCCTCTTCTGCAGCTATTCACTAAGAAGACGTAACTGCGAGAATATTTCAAGAATATGCTGTCTTTTAAAGTCGTCCTTTACGCCTGTTTCTCGTCTTTTACGTCCTCTATGCCGTGCCATACATCTGTTTACCTTATAATTTACGCCTATTACATCGCACCGTACGCCTGCTTATATCGCAATTTATGTCTCTTTACGTCGTGTTTTACGTCAGACGCCTTGTGCCCTGCTTTTCGTTGATTTTCATCGAGAAGTACGGAGATAAAGTTATTGGGGTTAGTTTTTACAGACATGAAGTAAAGACTTTAGCATTAATCCTGACACTGGTTGCGCCATATAAGCGATTTTCCACCTAAATACGCTGACCTACGAGTTGTGAAGGATGTTAGTCTTTATGACAATACGAGTCGACTAGAGAGCAAAAGTGAATCAGAATGCAGTCGACTAGAGAGCAAAAGTGAATCAGAATGCAGTCGACTAGAGAGCAAAAGTTAATCAGAATACAGGGGTAAATTATAGATGGATGAACAGTGAGTGGACGACTAAGAACAATGCCGTCATTTCAAAGGAATGGAACGAGCCATTCGCCATCTTGGTTTCTATATTCTCAAGTAGACGACTGCCCAACATCAGTCAGGCACACACAACAAAACTCACTGTTAGCTAGTTTACACTCGGGTAGATTTTAATATTTTTTTCTGAACACTTCTTTCAGAAAGAAACAACAACCACGGCCTAAGTGTGCACAATAGCGAAAGTCAATAAATGGGTTGTGGGTCAAAGAACAAAGGCTACATCAAATCATCTTTCCTGAAATTACGAATGCCTGTGTGTGATGATCTTGAAGTATCTGAATCTTCTATCTCTGACCTCACCTAAATGAACACGAAATGTACACAGATCTACAGAGTAAACTTAGTCTTTGACCTCTGACCTCGCCTTTATGAGGACAGTAAGCAATATAATAAAGATCTACACGGTAAAGACATCTTTGACCTCTGACCTCGCCTTTATGAGGACAATAAGCAATATAATAAAGATCTACACAGTAAAGACAACTTTAACCTCTGACCTCGCCCATAATTATGAAAACAGAGAGCAATATACAACTTCCGGTCGATCCGACATGCGTAATAATTAAGTTCGCATGACACATAAAAGCTACATAAGTTTGCAAAGAATGCTAATAATTCGGCCAGTACAGCCAGCCCATTCACTGCCGGCACAGTCACCTGGGAAATTCAACTGTTTGCTCACTACTCAATGCAGTTAAGCCTTTCCAAGTTGCCTTTGTAAAAGTTCCATCAACAGAAAATTAGTGACTGAAATTATATATTTAGTTGCACTGATGAATTATTTGAAAGAATTTACATTAGTAGAGTGTTACATTGAAAGAGTGACCTTGATGAAGAGTATAGTGGTAGAATGTTGCATTGGTAGAAAGTGACCTTGGTTGCACGTATACAGGTAGAAAGTTAATCTTATTGGAATTCATTTGCAAAAAGTGGCCTCGGAAGAGAATTTATAGGTAGAAAAATATCTTGGTGGTATATCATTCAATGATATAAATTAGTTTTGTAGAGAGAACTATGGTATAAGTTTTAGCTTTAATAAACTTTGTGAAGTTTTACCTTTTTCACCTTTTGTCAATTCATTTGATAGGTAGTGTACAGTCAAGAGGGGTGGGGGCAGTGAATGACGTAATAACTAGTTCAGAAGTCGGTCAGGTACACTGTTAGGAAAAGGTCCCCTCGAGCTGGAAATTGGAGAATATGTGTGGGGCGGAAGTAAATTTACTGACGAGATAGAGATCAAGGAGTAAATTTGCTTCGGACAAGTAACACTTGGGTAGGGGGAGTAATCAGGGAGATTAACTATCCAAGGCTTGACTTAGTCTCTCCGGACCGCAAATGACGAAGACCCCGTCGAATTGGGTAGATTATTAATATTCTAGGTGATAATGATTATTAATCTATATGTAAAATAATATTAATTAATATATAATATTTATTACATAACCCAGTCAGTCACAGAAAGTTACTCTGGCAAAGAGATTGCAGGTGGAGTTACATTGTTACAGAGATCACAGTAGAGTTACCCTGGTAGAGAGATCACAGGTAGGCAGTTACCTTGTTCTGGTCGCTGTCATACTGTATTCCCAGGACGTCCATCTGATCCAGGATGACGTGTAGAGCGCACGTGACATTATGGAGTACATGCTCTTTGAATTCCGAGCGCGCGCTCTCGGGAAAATGGTCTCCATAGTGGAGGCGCAGTTGTTTGATAAAGGTACTTTTGCCCGAGCCGGCACCACCTGCAGGAAAGGAAATTTCAATGTAGTTTTCAACTGCCCCAAAGGTCGACATGAGGAAATATCGCGTTAGTAGTACGGAAAACGATCCGTGGTGAAATTTGCAATCATTGTTGATCGGTTGTAAGTCACAAGGCACCAGGCGGCATTTCAAACTTTTCATTTTCAGCGAGAGAACATTGATCTATTTAGTGGTCCCCCAGACGTGCCCGCGGGCGCAATGGCACCAACCGAAGTATTTATGTTTCAGTGAGAGAACATTGATCTATTTAGTGGTCCCCCAGACGTGCCCGCGGGCGCAATGGCACCAACCGAAGTATTTATGTTTCAGCGAGAGAACATTGATCTATTTAGTGGTCCCCCAGACGTGCCCGCGGGCGCAATGGCACCAACCGAAGTATTTATGTGCGCTCGCGACAAGGTGTAAACAGTAGTGCAGATGTAAACTGTTTCATCTAACATCTCGTCACTCATTTTAAATTCTGTAAAATCATTCAAGCAGAACTGATCTTGCGGAAGTCACATATAGAAAACGAAGTCTCTTGTACATTTCCCAAGTAATAAATAATATATTTTGACTACCATTTCAATAATATTATACTGTTTAAAAATAAATAAGATAAGAAGTGTTTATTATATTTATTTTACTAAAACTGCTTAATTTATCTTCCAGGTATATTTTAAATAAAGAGCATACAGTAATGAAAGAGAAACTGCCCAATAATTAAATGAATACCTATTACGTCAACAATGGCCTCTTTAATGTTACAGATTCATATACTACGTATTATTAAATATGATATTTTGCATATTATTTACTGTCAAATACAAAAATAAGCTTTGAAAAATGTATGACACCCCCCCCCCCAACTGTTCTAAAAATGTGAATGTGTTCTTGGCCAGAAATGTTGTACAGACTGCAAACCTATTTGCAGACATGACGGTCCAAATCACGTGTCATACAGACCTGGCCACTTGCGGGGGCCCAGACATCAACATGCAAACTAGGCGTGTTTCTAGAGTAAACAACAGATACGGAAGTTAATTTTCCGTAGCAGTCAGCCTGCTGATCTGCAGATATCGCTTAGTAAGAAAGATAAACTCTTACCTTGCCTAAACAGATGTATGACATTTTCAGTGAAAGTGATGATGTTGGTAGTGCGTGAACTGATAATAGTGAAAATGAAATTGTGGTGATATTGGTAATGAATGCGCTGCTGATATTGGAAATTATAGCAGAAGATAGTAAATATAATGATGAGATACTGGTAATAACTATAGTGATAATTAATACATGCAATGTCACTAGTGATAATTTTGGTAGTGAATACAATGACGATGTTGTAATTATTGTAGTAAATGTATAGAATGAAATTAGTGATGATGTTCATGATGAATATAGTAATAATGTGTGTAATGATGACGTTCATACACAACACAGTAATGATACTCGTAATGACTATAATGGAAATACAGGTCAGGAATGAAGTGACGCTATTTCTAATGACTACACTGAGGGTTTTGAAAATGAATGTTGCTAATGACTACATTCACAGTGCAGATAATGAATATATAAGTTATAGTGATAGTAAAGAGGCTGATAATGATAACATTGTATTGGTGATACTAATAACGGCAGTGGTGGCTCTGTCTCTGTTGATAATGACTGAAGTTAAAATATGGTAATGACTTTAGTAATGACGTTGATAATGCTGTTGAAATGATGTCGAAAGTAACTGTAATAATAATGTTGATAGTGACTGTAAAATAGATGAGGTAATAAAAATGATGATGTCATTAATAAGAGTAATGATCGAATTGGTATTTTATTTATGGTGACTGTCTATGTGTGATTGTACATTTGACTGTATATGTGTGATTGTACATTTGACTGTATATGTGTGATTGTACATTTGACTGTATATGTGTGATTGTACATTTGACTGTATATGTGTGATCGTACATTTGACTGTATATGTGTGATTGTACATTTGACTGTATATTTGTGGTTATACAGTTGACTGCATATGTGTGATTGTACAGTTGATTGCATTTGTGTGTTTGTACAGTTCACTGTATATGTGTGATTGTATATTTGACTGTTTATATGTGATTGCACATTTGACTGGTTATGTGTGATTTTATATGTAGAAGCAGTAAATGTGGTGATCTTATGTGCATTGACTAGATATAGTCACTATATTATGTGCGACTCTATAGGCGACTATATTTTAGCGATTGCATAATAAAGTCGTAAACGGGGTGATGGCATACGTGATGGTAAAAGTGTTGGGAAAAGTGATGGTAAAGTGATGGGGAAAGTGATGGGGAAATGAGAAAAGTGATGGTAAAAGTGATGGGGAAAGCGATAGGGAAAGTGATGAGAAAGGTGATAAAGAAAGTAAAAGTGATGGAGAACGTGAATGGAAAAGCGATAACCTGTATTTTCGGATACTGAGGAAAGTGAAGTGATGAGAAAAGTGATGCTAAAGGTGGTGGTAAAATGATGGGAAAGTGATGGTACTGTGATGATGGGGAAATTGATGGTAAACGTGAAAGTGAGTCGAAAGTGATGGTAAAAGTGATTGTAAAGCAGAGAAATGTAGTGATTACTGAAGTATATACTGCATTACGTTACAGTCTAAAGTCAACCAATGCTCGCAGACTTATAATGTTACTGAGCTATA
This sequence comes from Sinotaia quadrata, assembly GCA_028829895.1. Taxonomy (NCBI): domain Eukaryota; kingdom Metazoa; phylum Mollusca; class Gastropoda; order Architaenioglossa; family Viviparidae; genus Sinotaia; species Sinotaia quadrata. The sequence continues at coordinate 7,209,928 of CM054180.1, read as the reverse complement.
GTAGAATTATTAAATACATTATATGTATAGAGGTAGACCTTTGTTTATAATGTTACTGAGCTATAGTAGAATTATTAAATACATTATATGTATAGAGGTAGACCTTTGTTTATAATGTTACTGAGCTATGGTAGAATTATTAAATACATTATATGTATAGAGGTAGACCTTTGTTTATAATGTTACTGAGCTATGGTAGAATTATTAAATACATTATATGTATAGAGGTAGACCTTTGTTTATAATGTTACTGAGCTATGGTAGAATTATTAAATACATTATATGTATAGAGGTAGACCTTTGTTTATAATGTTACTGAGCTATGGTAGAATTATTAAATACATTATATGTATAGAGGTAGACCTTTGTTTATAATGTTACTGAGCTATGGTAGAATTATTAAATACATTATATGTATAGAGGTAGACCTTTGTTTGCGCCGATCCACAATAACGTACGCCGTTAGCTACAACCGCGCGTTCCCGACTAACGGCCAGGCATGGGCGCGTTTCAGCGTCAGGGCACGAGAAATATATACTCTATAAAGCTAATGTTACTTGGCACTTTATAAAAGTTGGTCAATTTATGATAGCCGGTTTATTTTGGAGTACTCCATTTTCGATGAACTCTGTTTCTACGTTAATAATCAGTAATTAATAGTTATTACTTCCGGCGGTCAAGTCGCGTGGCCGAATATGCAATCTGCCGCACCCCGCATACGCCACACGTAGTAAAGAATTGAGGTCAAATTCATTGATCATGCGTGGACAGTGAAAATTTACTAAAGGATGACAATAAGAGTGTGTGTGTTGGGGGTGGGAGTGTTGACAAGAAACGGGATGCCCTTATATGGACGTTTGCGTTACGCACAATGACGTAGGAGTACCAGAGTCATTTACATATATGTACTAATAGACCCAGAGTCATTCATATATATATGTAATAATAGACCCAGAGTCATTCATATATATATATATATATATATGTACTAATAGACCCAGAGTCATTCACATATATATATGTAATAATAGACCCACGCTTAGGGAGACGCAAGACAGGCTCCATTTGGAAGGGTTGAATTCCGCATAGATGAAAAGGAGGTTTTGCACGTTTCCACGAGTGGAAAATATATTGACTTCTCAGAAATTACTGTTATATATTATTGATGAAAATGTTGTGTTTAATGTTCATGTATTTTTACTAATGATTGCTGTATGAAGCTAACGCATATCTCTTCCAGAGAAGGCTATGTGGTGTTAGTAATAATTCATGCCATGTGTATAAATGATGAAACAGGATCCAATGTGCTGTGTGCTGTGCCTTACGTATTGTAAACCATTTGTAGCAATTAAAGCTAAGTGGGAGATTGTGATGATTATTCTATGCGAAATAATGTAAACCATTCATTGGCTATGCTTTACCTATTGAGATTTATGTAAATGTGGAAATGGAAAAAAAATGTTTCATTTGCAAATACTTGTTCATGACAAGATTTTGTAAAATATAAGTTAGCTGTAGCTAACGTTGATTGATGTGAAATTGTAAGTCGTCTGTTGCTGTCGCCACAAATCCTTGATGTTGTTGGTATTTATTAGCAGCTATAGAGAGATACATTGTCTATTTCAGCTGGCCTTCTTTCATCGTTCGTCATAAGTCTTGACTTGTCGCTGTGTTGATCTTCGTGTTCCTCTGGAAATGCACACCTTATTTCTGTCGCGAGCTGGCGGCCATTGACATGATGTCATCGACAAGGGCGGAAGTACTGCGCAGGAAATAACGTCAACAAGCATCGCTACTCAACGACTACAAGCTAAGTGTTGGACCACACTAAATCCATAGTGGACCAGATAAACAATCTTGATTCACTCGATAAAGGTGTGACAGTATATAGACGGGTTTTAACTTGTATTTTCGGAAATAAAATTCTGTTGTTTTCTTTTTATTGTTATTACTAAATCTTCTTGTTCCTGTTAAGTTAAACCCACATTTTGGGCGTTACGAGCCGGAGATATGTGGATATTATAAATCGCAATTAATCAAAGGAAAGATAACGTTGCCAACTCAAAGCACGTCAGCTAATTTATCTGTCGCTATGTTAGACAAATAAAGGTACCAAGAATGGTCTGGCATAGAGACTGAAGGATAAATGAGGCCGTCTGGCTGTTGTCAGTATTAGAGCTAGTAACTTGATGATAATAATTTTGAGTCTGATACTGCGACAAGGTCATTAAATATAACCGGGCATGTGATAATATCAAATACACAAAAGTAATTTGCTACACGGCCCACACCGAAAAATACTGTAATGTTACATACCTAGGATAAAACTCAGTACTTTGTAACATCCTAGCAACAAAAGATTCTACTGCTACACACGAAGTGTCAACAGCTGTATTCTACTACATACCAAGTACAATAAACAGCTGTATTCTGCTACATACCAAGTATAATAACCAGCTGTATTCTGCTACATACCAAGTATAATAACCAGCTGTATTCTGCTACACAACAAGTGTAATCAAAAGCTGTGTTCTGCTACATACCAGTTATAACCCACAGGTATACACCTGCTACATACCCAAACCAGATATATGCTTGTACATACCAAATCTCGTCAACAGCAGTATTCTGCTACATATCAAATGAAAACAGATGTATTCTGCTACATACGAAATATCGAGCCTTGCTTTTTACTACATACTAAGGCTTAGTAACTAAGGATCAAAGCCACATTTTGCAACATTCAAAGAATTAAGAGCTACAGTTTGCAACATTCAAAGAATTAAGAGCTACAGTTTGCAACATTCAAAGAATTAAGAGCTACAGTTTGCAACATTCAAAGAATTAAGAGCTACAGTTTGCAACATTCAAAGAATTAAGAGCTACAGTTTGCAAAATTACCATGCGTCAAGAGCTACATTTTATTAGCAATTATTAAAAGCTACATTTTGCTACATACCAAGCGTCAAGAGCTATACTTGTACATACCGAGCATCAAAGAGCTAAATTTTGCTACATTCCAAATATCAAGAGACACATTGTGCTATACACCAAGAATCAAGAGCTACATTTTGCTACATACCAAGAATTAAGAACTACATTTTGTTACATACCAAGTATATGATGCTCCATATCAAACGTCAAGAGCTACATATGCTATATACCAAGAATCAAAAGATACATTTTGATACATACCAAGTATCAAGAGCTAACTTTTGCTTCATACCAAGAATCAAAGAGCCCCATTTTGTTACATACCAAGTATCAAGAGCTACATTTTGCTACATACCAAGTATCAAGAGCTACATTTTGCTACTTACCAAGTATCAAGAGCTAAATTTTGCTACTTACCAAGTATCAAGAGCTAAATTTTGCTACATACCAAGTATCAAGAGCTAAATTTTGCTACTTACCAAGTATCAAGAGCTGCACTTCTTTTTGTCGGCGTTCTCTTTCTTCATCAATCTGATGATCTATACTTTTGCTGCGTGCAAGCGCCGCCCGCCCGCCCTTGTTCATGTTGGACAGCGAGAATGTCTGAAGCAGAGAGAGATGGGGAGAGATCGAGAGGCTAAATAGAGAATCTATGGAAATAAGTAATGCTGCTAATCTAAAGAGACAAAACAGCAGCGGGGGCGTGGTGTGTGGTGGGTGGGTGGGAATAATGATGGGAAATGTGGGTACGCAGCGAAATTTTAAAAAATCCAGACATATTAACAACAACAAACATTGACTTGGCAGTTATCTTTCCCCGCGTTTTTGGTAAATTCAGTTCTTTTGTAATGGGTACTGTGTTCATGTTCTGTATGTCATATCTAGCTACACAGAAATCGAAATAACTTAAGGTTTTTTCTAACTGACTGCAGAAATAAAAGGCACAAGTAACCTGTTTATCGGGGTAATAACTAGAGTAATAGTTAATTCAAATTTAATTCAGGAGTAATTGTTATCAAAGCGTACAGTGAATGGAAAACGCACAGGACGTCACATGACCATGAGGACATTCAATTAAAAAAAAAATTCTTTCATTGTTATTGCAGAAAGATCCGTACAGCTTTTATAAGACTGGTACCAAGACTTGAAATTCGGAATGGAGAGAAATGAATTGTGATCGATCAAGCGAGCTGCTTGGTAATGATAGCCTTTGTGTGTGTGTGTGTGTGTGTGTGTGTGTGTGTGTGTGTGTGTGTGTGTGTGTGTGTGTGTGTGTGTGTGTGTGTGTGTGTGTGTGTGGAATGTTTTCTTCGATCAACGCAAATTTGAAAGCAATTTGACGACAACAACAGCTAAACTGAAGTCTACAATTACGACCCCAGCTTTCCTCAACTGATGCTTACACTTTTATCCTTCCCTTTCGCACAAGCGTTAGAACAGCAGGGGGGGGGGGGGGGGGTTGTTGTTTTCCGATACTCACCCATCTCATGTGCCCCTCAAAACGCACCTACCTTTATTAGGTGAAGTCTGTATTTCCTTCATTCAAGTTCGCTTCTCTTCTGTCTTTCTCTTTTTAACCTTTCCCTTCCACGTCTTTCTACCTTCTTCTTTCTATCTCTCATTAACTGTCCATTTCCCTATACCTTCTCTTCCACACTCTTTTATCCTTTTCATTTTTATCGTCATCTTCTACAATATCTTTAAAGTTTTAATCTCTATTTTCTTCTTTAAGTTTCCTTTCTTTTCTTAAACTCCAATTTTCAAGTCTTTTGTTTATTCTATTCTTCTGTCTGTCTGTCTGTCTGTCTGTCTGTCTGTCTGTCTGTCTGTCTCTCTCTCTCTCTCTCTCTGTATCTTCTTTAGTCTGCTTTCACTTTTCTATCCCTGTATTTTTTCTTTTTTCATCTCTTTCTTTCTTACTTTCTCTAGCTTCTTTTCTAAATATATATATTTCTCTTCTTTTTTTGTTGTTGTAAATCTCTCTTCTTTTTTAA
>CM054180.1:7030000-7200000 GCA_028829895.1 Sinotaia quadrata | reverse complement strand
GACACCCAGAACTTCTACAAGTAAATTGTTCCTTTTCTTCCTTCCAGTCACTGACACCATCACGGTACACCTTACCGATCAGACCCGTTAAAAAAAGAAATCTTCTGAAAGACTTACACGTATCTAGAACTGTTCACTCCATAAACGCACCACTGTTGCCTGCAGTCACATTCATCGACCCCAGCACAATGTGCAAGCATGTGTCAGTAGCAAAGGCTGGGCCAGCACAGTGTGCAAGCATGTGTCAGTAGCAAAGGCTGGGCCAGCACAGTGTGCAAGCATGTGTGAGTAGCAAGGCTGGGACAGCAAAGTGTGCAAGCATGTGTGAGTAGCAAGGCTGGGACAGCAAAGTGTGCAAGCATGTGTGAGTAGCAAGGCTGGGACAGCAAAGTGTGCAAGCATGTGTGAGTAGCAAGGCTGGGACAGCATAATGATGGCTTGTCAATGTCAGTGAGGTATAATGGGTCATCATAATAATGAAAAGGGCCTTAATTTGAGTTAAAATTTAACAAGCGGTTGAATTGTTAAAAATAAGGTTCTTTGGCAGATGTTTTAAGTCGAAATACAAATTCATCGAAAAGAAACCTTACAACTGTAAAAATACATTTCAAGCTTTTAAGAATGTAAACTATAAAACTCGCTTAATTAAACGATTAACATTTTATTACAGAATATCTACATGTATATTAGAAAAGCATATACTAGTCAATGTACTACAACTCTTTCACAACATACAACAGATAAATTTTCTTGCTATAAATCTACGATAGCATACAGTAGCCACTTGTTCTTTACTACAACTCTTTCACAACATACAGTAGCCAAATGTTCTTCTACAACTATGTGACAACATACAATAGTCAAATTATTTTTCTTTACTACAATTCTTTGACAATATATATTCTATAATCAACTGTTCTTTACTATACCTTTATGACAACATACAATTGTCAGCTGGTTTTTACTATAGCTCTATGAAAATATACAAATAGTGAACTATTCTTTCCTACAATGACAAAATGACAACAGCAAAATGGCCACTGTTTATTTCAGAAACTATGACAATCCTCAATATTAAGGGGCACTTCTTAAACTGAGAAATACCTGACACAACATCCATTCATTTGTTTCAATAATATGGACAAATATTACTATCAGTGTTTAAGATAATGACGAAAATGACAAGTATTCTTGTACAAACTGTAAGACAGACGAAAATGGACAACTGTTCACTATACTTTGTAAAAGTGTGACTAAATGATAACTATTCATCAGAGAAACTATACACCATCACAGAAATGATAATTATATATTAGAGAATTATAAATCTATACATCAGTGCCAACTAATGTTTTCGGAACTATAAAACTATAACAGGAACGAAAATTATTTATTAGAAAAATTAAATTAACTCGGACAGAAATGAAAATTATTTATTAGAGAAATTAAATTAACTCGAACAGAAATGAAAATTATTTATTAGAGAAACTAAATTAACTCGGACAGAAATGAAAAGTATTTATTAGAGAAACTAAATTAAATAACACAGAATTGAAAATTATTTATTAGAGAAAATTAAATTAAGTATGACTAAACTGACAAATACGAATGAGGTCACAAATAAGAAGAAAAAACCGAAAATTGAGGGAAAGGGCAAATACTGAAATAATCACACACCCTATTCACCATGCATATACACTCCAAATCAAACATTTTGGTTTTAAAGAAAAATATCGCGGACACACACCCAAAAAACAAACAAACTACTTTCATCTGAAAAACCCATCAAACAAACATTAAAATTATAATCACACAAGTTCATTCAAATACGATAAAATACAATATAATTCAAAATAATTTAAACTGGTGATTATAGATTTTTAAAATGGAGTTTAATATTTATTATTTAAATAAAATGCTATTTAATAGTCGGTTCAGTGACAGGGAAATTCAAACCGTTTGGTTTATTTCTTTCAATAAAAAAAATTGTTTAAATGTACAATGTTGGCTTAGGGCCAATTAAAAACAAAATTCTCATGAACGCTAACATCGCAACTATATAAACTAAACAATGGAAATCTCATTGTGTGAGAGAGAGATAGTGGCACAATTGAGTTATCCCGCATGATTTCCTTCCAGGCCAAGGACGTGTCTCGTGGCCGATAATTAATTAATCACTATCGTCAGAGTCGAAGATGCCATGCTGCACCAAGCCGGAAACTCTTAAGTTAAGTTAAGCTATTTCTCAACTCTCTATGTCTTATATTAATGTGAAGATGGCGTAGGAAAGTACTAATGAGGGTGATTAATTAGTTTTATAATTATTGTTAATCAATTCCGCACGTAGTGCATTCTGCATAACCTTGAACTATTCAAAGCAGTATCTGATAAATATCAATATACATTAAATTATAATAATTTCCATCATAATTATGAACACGAGTATTTAAATACTTCACTGTTTATTTTGTCCAAACACAAAACGTATTCTTCTTATGTTATGGTCCAAACACAAAACGTATTCTTCTTATGTTATTGTCCAAACACAAAACGTATTCTTCTTATTATATTGTCCAAACACAAAACGTATTCTTCTTATGATATTGTCCGAACATAAAACGTATTTTCTTATTATATTGTCCAAACACAAAACGTATTTTCTTATGATATTGTCCAAATACAAAACGTATTCTTCTTATGATATTGTCCGAACACAAAACGTATTTTCTTATGATATTGTCCAAATACAAAACGTATTCTTCTTATGATATTGTCCAAATACAAAACGTATTCTTCTTATGATATTGTCCAAATACAAAACGTATTCTTCTTATGATATTGTCCGAACACAAAACGTATTTTCTTATGTTATTGTCCGAACACAAAACGTATTTTTTTAATGATATTGTCCAAACACAAAACGTATTCTTTTCATGATATTGTTAGTGCGTTAAGTGTCCTAACACAATGTGCAATAATATTTAATTTCTTGAATAGGATAGAGAAATGGGTTTATTCTTCCACAGCTCCAATGTGCATAGTACTTTTAATTTGACTGAAAAAGGCTTATTCTTAATTAAATGCATTTATTTGTGGAAGGGCCCCCCCCCCTCCCTCCCGTCCACTCGATCTAATTCCTTGAGAGTGTTTTTTGGAATGAATACTTATAGATGAAATATCCTTACCAGTTAGAGACTGTATTGTGTGAGGAAATGAATGTTTAAAATTAAACAATTTACAGACTTAAAGACTGTACCATAAGTGTTAAGTGAACAGTTGTTTATAGATTTAATATCCATACGGCATGTGAGGCTTAAAATGATTCATTTTGTTTGTTGCCAACGATAATATTTCTTGTACAATGTGAACACAGCGTAACTAGTCTTTGTGCTTTCTGCAATAATTTATGCAATGTGTGGCGGAGTAAATTTGCTTATCCATATTTCTAAACTTAATTTTTATATAAATTAAATGTCAATGTGACCCGACCTTGGGTACTGCTTATGATGATATTTTTAAGTGCCAAAAGTTGGATGTAAACAACTCAGGTGGAGAATATGCTAGAAATTTTGCTGATGCAACCGAAACCAGTTCCAACTGGATGAGTAGTTTTTCTGACTAACAGTCTCACACTTGTTCATAACAAACTCATCCAATGGGTATGGACTGAAAGTTTCTTTGTTGAAGAAGTACTTTATTCTAATAACTTTGAATTTGAACATAACTATAGTCCGGTCATAAAGGCAATTGTTGTTAGCATTTGATAAGTTAACTGACTGATAAAGAAAGAATGGACTTCGAAATATTTCGTACATGTTTGTTATTGATCTATGATTTGAATTGGAGAATGTTTTATGTAATTGAATCATTATTTCTATGTTCACCAATTTAATTATGTTGTACATTATACTTGTGAACTTTGATTGATGTATTATTTCTTATGCTAAGTGTGTATCGGGCTAATGAAACTGTTGCAGGATTTGTAAGTTTAAAATGTTTGTAAGAGAGAAAGGAGTTTTAGAGACGAAATATGCCTAAAATTTACTGCCGCCTTAATTTGGCTTTATAGAGAAGAGAAGCCTTTCCTTTTGCTTCAGGTAACAGCGACTACTACAGTGACTACTACAGCGACTACTGTACTCTACTCGATGGCGTTGGAGTGAGAATCCAGTTTTATCATCAAACTTATCAGTAAACGTTTGCTGTAAGTTGCTTCCCATGAATTCCGTTTGAGAACAAATACGGCAGACATTTGTGGCCTGAGTTTGGTCTCGAGAATTCATGAAGATAATTTTGTACATTCCCCATAGTGTGCTTGAGTAGCACATGTGAAATTCTGAACGATTCTCCATGGTGTGCTTTTTGAGTGCATCGAAGATTCTGGAACAGTTGTGTAACATGCCTAGAAAAGGTACATTGGACCATCATCTAAATAAGAAAAACAGCTACTTGTTGCAAACTGCATGATTGTGAACACATGCTGGCGACAGTTGCCACCATTGAAAAGGTTATGTATTTGTATCTAGTGTTAATCGAACTTTGTAGACGAGTGGTGTCTTCTGGAGAATTTATTAATAACATAAATTAAGATTCATCATTTGTAATTAGTTATGGTTGATTAAATAATAATAATAGTCAAAACCAATAATTAGGGTGACATAGGTGTCACAAGTGCAAGACACGTTGTGTAATGGCGACACACTGAACACTGTCTAACTCTGCATGATTCACACTGTCTGCAGTGTAACATACTGTTTATTCTGAACATTCCATAATGAGCAAAGACGTTATGCACCACTGAACTGTGAGTAAAATGTAGATGAGCAGTGTATTATGGTGTGCGGTATGCCAGCTGAGTAATTGTGTATTACGGTGTGCAATGTGTAAGTCTAGTAATGTGTGTGAATATGTAAGCCGTGTAGTGTGTATTACGGTGTGCAATGTGTAGGCCGAGTAGTGTGAATGGGTAAGTCGAGTAGTGTGTATCATGGTATGAAATATGTAAGCCAAGTAGTGTGTATCAAGGTGTAAGTGGTGCATGTAACACGGCGTGCAATATATGCACGGCATACATTCCATAACATTTTAGGAAATATATAATATCCGGTAAGTACTTTGTAATTAGTTATGGTTGATTAAATAATAATAATAATAGTCAAAACCAATAATTAGGGTGACATAGGTGTCAATTTGAATAATTGTTGTCTTCACACACACACACACACACACACACACACACACACACACACACACACACACACACACACACACACACACACACACACAGCCACACACACATACACACACACACTCACACGCACAAGCACGCACTATATATATACACACACACTTACACAGAATGAGACAGACAGAAGATTATTTTAACTTGTTTTATCTTATTTTAGTTAAGCTTTAAATTATTTTAGGGTAAGATTCGTATTATTTTAAGTAAGGTTTATGTTGATGTTTAGTAATTCCTTTGCAGTTTTAGTTTTCTTTCTTCTTTGTTTGTTTGTTTGTTTGTTTGTTTGTTTGTTTGTTTGTTTGTTTGTTTGTTTGTTAGTTAGTTTGTTTGTTTGTTTGTTTGTTTCTTTCTTTCATACTGTTGTGTTTATTTTATTTTCTATTCATGATTTATTTACATATTCTAGTCCTTTTAACTAAACTTTACAATTTATTATAAGTACGATTAACATTATTTAAGTTATATGTTATTTTAGCTATGGTCTACGATATTGCTTTTGTTATTTCAACTTACTTTTTCAAAAATCATTTTCTGAATAAGATTTACGATATTTTACAGATGATTTATTTTGTATACTTTAAGTCATTTTATGTAGTAGTGACGTTATTTTACTTGTTACGTTGTACGTTATGTATATTAGCTATGCGTAAGCCTAAATTTAGAAATTCATTTCCATTACTTTGTTAATTTTGGTTTCATATCCATGGTTTTGGCCGTTTAGTGTGATTCCAGCAAACGATTCAGAAAGACTGGATATGTTTTCAAATGTACTGGAACAGTAATAGAAGAGTGAAGTTATCTTCCCATAAAAGTTTTGTATTGATAACCCTTAGCTCTCCCTTTCTCAACAAGCATACTAAGCTTTCGTATAAAATGACGTATTTTTTAAACAGTGTATGCAAATAAAGAATGTCCATGAAATATGCTGACCAACGAAAGAGCAGGCTGTCAAGGTCAACAAATGTCGGAAAGCTCGAAGGTCAATTTTCTCCAAGTTCGTTTCAACAGGATTCTATTGTGCATTAAATTTGCAGAATTAGAAAATTACTTAAATAATCTTCTTAACTCCCTTTGTCTGAAATCATAATCTCTCTCATGAATAGCACAAATCTAATCGACTTAACTGCAGTGCACTGATAGACAGTCTTACAGATACACAGATAGACAGAGAGATGGATGGATGGATGGATGGACGGACGGACGGACAAACAAAGAGACAGACAAATAAACAGATAGATAAATAGATAGATAGATAGATAGATAGATAGATAGATAGATAGATAGATAGATAGATAGATAGATAGACAGATAATGTGACACAATTGTGTGACGGTAAATGTCTGTCTTCAATGTTTGGAAGAGAGAAAACGTTTACAGCACCCGCATATCCGCCCAAGTGAGAGAGACGAGTGGTGTCTGCTGGAGAATTATTAATAACATAAATTAAGATTCTCAATTAGTTTTGGACGATATATGAGAGAGAGAGAGAGAGAGAGAGAGAGAGAGAGAGAGAGAGAGAGAGAGAGAGAGAGAGAGAGAGATTCAACGATTTAAATGTGTTGCTTGTCGCACGCACGTAATCTAATCCGTCCAGTTCAAATTTGAAGAGAATTAAACGCTCACTGTCTGCAAATTAAAAAACGTAAGCACAAAAGGCGACCTTATTAAACTACTAATTATCTAACAATTTCCTTTTTATAAAAAGTATTAAAAAATCCTACTAAAAATAGCCATGGAGAAAAAAACCCTCATAACCAAACAAACCAAAATGAAAGATTCTATTTTATTTAAAAATGCAATTTCCTAATGATATATTTAAAGTCAACTCTATCTATCTATCTATCTATCTATCTATCTATCTATCTATCTATCTATCTATCTATCTATCTATCTATCTATCTATCTATCTATCTATCTATCTATCTATCTATCAAAATGAGTAGATATAAATGATATTAATCGTAATTTAACATTATATTTACCTTTAACCTCATTGTAACAGCCATATTGGAACGGAATCGTGATACGAAACAATACTCTCTTTTAAATCCCTGATTGTAATTCTTGAGCAAATCACAGAAACGGCTCACATCTTTTGCTGACAATCCTGTTGCTCAGTCCCACACGAAGCGGCGCACATTAGGAAATTAGACAAGTGTTTATTATCCACAACAGACTGGAGTGTGGAGATCCCAAAATGGCGGCCGTCTCTCAGGGCAAGTGCTCGTGGTATGCTTGCACTCTAGATTTCCTAATTCACTTAGTTCACTCTCCCTTAATCATGTTTCCGAAACCGAAAAGTACATTTCCTCGAACATAGTCGAGCTTGTTTCGATCTACAGTGAACATAAAGGAGGTTTTCTTCATGAGCATACAAGGAACTTAATTCTAATCCAAAGACACGTCCCGCAGCTATAGCGTGTTTCAAGATATCGCGACTGGGATTTGTTAACTGTAAAACTATATGATATGATGAAATTGACAAGTTGTCATTTTAACAGCAGCACGTTTAATTGCGAAACACGACAAGCAGGAAGGAAGAAGAAATGAAAAGATGAACAAACAATACCCGACGTCACTATGAAGCAATACAAGCTCGCTGATCAATATTAAAGCTTCAAACTGGAAAAAAAAAAACAAATCCCGCACTCTCACTCGATTTATGTTGACATATGACATATTTTTAGCACAGTCAAGAATATTAAGCAGTCTACCACAGTCTACCACACCACACCACACCACACCACACCACACCACACCACACCACACCACACCACTTCTCATACCAAATCATTCTATACACCTCTTACACAATTCGTTGTCATCAAGGGCTTATAGACTCAATTATGATATTGAGAAGACCCGTATATATCCAGAGTTGTCGGATTACATATCCATTTGAAGTGAAAAATTTAAATTTGTTTATAAAAGAAACCGAAGTCGTGAAAATAAACGTCATCTATAAAGTTTTGGTGAGTTGAGGGTTCGAGTCTGTTTCCTTATATTGCTCCATCTAATGAACTGGGTCGTCATTGTGTACACTCCGTTGTGAACTAGTTTGTTGTTGCTATTAGGCAAAACGGGTTCACTATTAAGCAAACCCTTGGGCATTTCTTGTGATGATATTTTTGTCAGAATTGGAGTAAACAACTCAGATGGAGAATATTCTAGAAACTGTTGATGTAATCTAAACTGGTTTTAGGTGGATGAGTAGTTTTTAATATCTAATGGTTAAGATTTATAAAGAACAGAAGTAGCCAATGGGCTGAGATCAAAGTTTACCTGTTGAAAAGAATTGTATTCTCTAATCACTTTGAATTTAGTGTGGCAAGAAGTTCAGTCATGAAAGGCGGCCGTTAGCTTAGTGGTGAGTTAACTGACTGATTGAGAGAGAATGGATTTAGAAATAGTTCGAACACGTTTGCTATTGATCTATGCTCTGAATTAGAGAATGCTTTATGTAATTGAACCCTTATTTCTATGTTCACTAATTTGGTTATGTTAAACTTGTGAATTTTAAATCCAGAACTCTCAGTACTCTGATGTTCTAGAGCGTGATGAAAAAACTCGTGATTAAGAGGATGTGGTCCCCTTATAACTCTTCTATATAGACCTAGTTAAAAAGATAGCACGCACCAATTTTGCATGTACTGCAGAGAACTAAACAAGTTCATTGTATTTTCAGCTGAATTAATTCCTGAACCAGAACACTTTTCGCTCAACTTAGTGGGGCAAAATAGATTTGAGACGGTCCAAATTAGCATTATGGACAATTGATGGCTAATATCAATGGTGGGTAATGCCGTTCAGTATCTTCACAGAACCAGCTGCTTTCATTAAGATGACGAGATTGCACATCTGCTTTCAGTAAGATGACGAGATTGCTCATCTGCTTTCATTAAGATGACGAGATTGCTCATCTGCTTTCAGTAAGATGACGAGATTGCTCATCTGCTTTCACTAAGATGACGAGATTGCTCATCTGCTTTCATTAAGATGACGAGATTGCTCATCTGCTTTCAGTAAGATGACGAGATTGCTCATCTGCTTTCAGTAAGATGACGAGATTGCTCATCTGCTTTCAGTAAGATGACGAGATTGCTCATCTGCTTTCAGTAAGATGACGAGATTGCTCATCTGCTTTTAGTAAGATGACGAGATTGCTCATCTGCTTTCACTAAGATGACGAGATTGCTCATCTGCTTTCACTAAGATGACGAGATTGCTCATCTGCTTTCACTAAGATGACGAGATTGCTCATCTGCTTTCATTAAGATGACGAGATCGAATCCATGAGAGAGGAATCTGTCCCTAACTACATTGGTGGCTACCCAGACCCTGGAAGAACACATCCAAGTGTTACAGAAGTTATTCCAGCATTTGAAGGAATGTTACCTTATTGCTCGACCAACCAAATGTTCCTTTGGACATTTTAAACTTGAATATTTGGGACACACAGTGGACAAGATCTCCTGTGGTCAGAGGCATCAACAGTAAGAAAACTCGAAGAGATGGAGAGACCCAATTCCAAGACAAATGTTAAATCTTTTTACGTTAGAAATTTCATTTCCAGATTCAGTGGCATCCTCATCGATTTGATGAAGAAAGGCAAACCTGAAATAGTGATTTGGAGTGATGAGTGTGAAGCCAGCTTTACTAGCTTGAAAGACTGCCTCTCACAAGCTCCTGTCCTCCATTTGCCTGATTTCAATGAGGAATTTGTACTGAGAACAGATGCTAGCAATGCAGGACTAGGTGCTGTACTGGTGCTGAAGCATGATGTGTTCTCTACCCAGTAGGTTATTCCCATCAATCATTAAATCATGGCTGAACATAATTAGTCAACTGCAGAGAAAACATTCTCTGAATTGTCAGGACAATCCAGAAATTCCAAGCCTATCTGTATGGTAAGCATTTTGTTATTCAGACACATCAACAACTTCTAGACCTAGTTAGATCACTTGACTAGAGAAAACAGGCATTTTGACCAGGTGGTAATACTACTATAACAGATCGACAACTTCTAGACCTAGTTAGATCACTTGACTAGAGAAAACAGGCATTTTGACCAGGTGGTAATACTACTATAACAGACAGATTTACTGTGGAAGTCATCAAAGACACCGACAATGTAGGGGCTGACTATTTGTCCAGAGCAAACGAAATGGAAGTGTAATGATCCAGTACACACGTTTCTGTAAATGTTGTGAAATCTTTAAATAAATATTTTGTATTTTCTTTAATGTAGAGAGGAAGGAATAATTTTACCCAGATTTCATTCACATGATGCTAACCCGACTGTATACACTGCATTCTCCTATCACAAGAAGAAAAGAAATAATGATAATGAATTTTGCTTATGATTTGCGATTGTATTTCCTTGAGTGTGGAGACATTCCAGGTCATGTCTAACTTGTAACAAAATAATTTGTAAGTATTTTTCCTGATAAATTGTGTTGTATTTCTTCTCTAAGTGTGGAGACATAAACAGGTCATGTCCCAACTTATAATGAGAAAAATTAATATAATAATTGATATTTTAATGCTTAGCAAATTATTGAGGCATGCAAATTTATTTTATCCTTAATATTTCATTTTCGCACTATAAATTAATTATTTGTATGTCTTAAAACCAACATAATTTTTTCTGCCTTTTGAAAAATTATTCATTTTGTACTATGGTGAAAATGTTCACAGGTGATTTTGAATTTTACTCATAGAGCAGACGTTAGCATGACGGTTAACATCTCAAAAGGGAGGGGTGGTGGTAAGGGGCAGAGTAAATTTGCCTATCAATATTTCTAACTTAATTGTTATATAAATTGTTTCCGATGTTAATGTGACCCTACCTTGGGCACTCCTTGTGATGATATTTTTGTCAGAGTTGGAGTAAACACCTCGGATGGAGAATATGCTAGAAATTGTTGATGTAAACTAAACCAGTTTTAGGTGAATGAGTGATATTATTATTATCCAATGGTTAGGATTTACAAAGAATGAGACCAGCCAATGGGCTGAGATCAAAGTTTGCCTGTTGAAAGAATTGTATTCTCTAATCCCTTTGAATATGGTGTGGCAAGAAGTCCAGTCATGAAAGCTTGCCATTAGCTTAATGGTGAGTTAACTGACTGATTGGTGTCTCCTGGAGAATTATTAATAACATTGTGACACAATGCCTCCCTAGTTAATCTTATGATTATGATTAGTATTAATAATTATCCACACCTAATTACAGGTGATGAGAATCTTAATTTATGTTATTAATAATTCTCCAGAAGACACCACTTGTTTCTCTCACTTGGCAGATATATGGGTGCTGTAAACGTTTTCTCTCTTCCACAACATTATATAAAGCATTTACCATCACACAATATTTGCGTTGAGCTTCTTAAGTCTTCTTACAGATATTCTTACAGATATTCTTACAGATAAACGGCTTGTCAAGTGACAAGTAAAGAGCGATGCGTCATGTCTGACCAACAGCCTGGCACTGACCAATTGGGACTAACCAAGGGCCGCCATAACTAATGCAATTAGAGTTAGGGAAATAGGGGAGGGGAACCCACGTTGGGGGAAAGATACCCTTTGCCCATCACCGTCCAAGATTTCTGCACATAGTGAAGTCGTGCTTTCTTTTTTGGTTTCCATCCTGGGAGTCACGTGATGAAGGGCACATCGTGAGTAAACACAGAGATATAAGTTCGAAAACTGTCATTTTTATAGCTTTCTTTCAGCTAAATTCAGCTAAATAGAAAGGTAATTATTATAGCTTTCTTTCAGCTAAATAGAAAGGTAATTATTATAGCTTTCTTTCAGCTAAATAGAAAGGTAATTATTATAGCTTTCTTTCAGGTAAATAGAAAGGTAATTATTATAGCTTTCTTTCAGCTAAATAGAAAGGTAATTATTATAGCTTTCTTTCAGCTGAAGAGAAAGGTAATTTTCTTGTTCCTTTCAGATGAGTAATGATGTATTTTAATTTTCACGTATAACTCTGTACGCTGTCTCATAGTTCTAAGATAACTGTTGTTATTTTATCAATTAGGAACGCATGCAATTTAGTGTTGGTTGGTCTATTTGTAACTGACATGTGTAAGCCATTGTTGGAAACATGTCTGCTTTTTTCTCAGAGCCACTGGCACTACTCCCAAATATCTTCCTTACAACTTCCTTATACTGGACCTCTGGGTCTAATTCTGAACTTGACTGTCAGTGCTCGAGTCCCGTTAGTGAGCCGATGTAGGCGCATGACGTCATCCATTGTGGTCGAAAAAAAAGACAAAACTTCCATTCAGGTCATGTTGACATTTCATGAACTAACCTTGAACTTTCCCTATCCTCTTGTGATGTGTATTACAGTTGTGATCTGTCTGATTGATTCAGGTCATGTTGACATTTCATTAACTAACCTTGAATTTCCCCTATCCTCTCGTTATATGCATTATATTTGTGGTCTAAATATTGTCTGATTGAAGTAATGCTGTCAATGAATAGTGAGGGCTGGAGATAATTTAAAGGAACAATTACAAACAATTACCAAGAGAGCTTTTAAGTCGTGAACCATATTGAATTGTTGATATATCTGTATTTTTAATCGGTGTGTCCCTGTATGTATTTGTTGTATATGTCATTACTCATACTCAATCAATGTTGAATTGCTGTGTAGTGTGTAGTTAATTTATATTGTTAATAAATTCTATTTCTCATTTATCAACACCCTCGACTTCCTGTATTTAATTGGGGTTAAAATGTCAGAGCAGTGGAGGGGGGGGGGCGTAATAATTAATAAGATAGGCGTATACATTTGGAGAGGGTGTACAGTGCTGATCTACTGTGTCTACCTGTAACACGAATGTTAGCTCTGGAAAGGGTACGGGAGTTGCTCCTTCACCCAAGCCTGCAAATTGAGAGGTGTGTATATGATAATATTCTCTTAATGTAAGAGTCTTCTCGTCGTTTCAAATAACGTCGCAGGGAATATTAAATATAAAACGTGTGGACTATACTGAATACTAAGAGAGTGGGGTATATTGACTCTAAAAAGGGTGGGATATATTGAATGCAAAATGGTAGGATTATTTGATTAAACAAACGTGTGTGATATGTTGAAAACCATCTATCTCTATCTATCTATCTGTCCCTTAGTCTTGCCGATAGTTGGGGCACCACCGATGACCTGACAACCAGCTTCCTCCTGTGTGTAAAACGATTTGAAATATTGTCCTTATACAAAAAGCCTTGGATAAAATTATCCTCATTCAAACAGTATGGAATATACTGTGTTAGAAAGAGTAGAGATATGCTGTCATACAAAAAGGATGGGGTTTTGTGTATACAGTACAGCATAATTTGGTTTGTTATTTAAAAAAGGCCGGGATACACAGTCATTTAAAAAGGATGATATATTTTATAATGGAGTATATTGTTCTTTTAAAAGAGCGGGATATACAGTCATACAAACAGGATGGGATTATATTATAATCTCATTTCAAATATAAGAGATAAGTGCGGATGTATAGTCATACAAAAATATCTCTGTGTCAAAGCGTCATAAATTGTTACGTCTTTCAAACATTTATTTATAAGAAAGTGAAAGGTGGCAGCAGCCTAACTGAAAGCAGCAGGATGCAAAAGGTGGGTAGTTCTTAGAATGGCTGCATGAATCTATGGAGAATCACTCCCCAGGTCAATCTAATGAGAACACAATCACCAACTCACTCAGTTACCAAGGTCAGTCTAAAGGGACGTACCCACATATCTAGTCCAGGCAGAACCAGACACAATCACTCTATACGTTTATAGAGATCTAGATCCAACAATCCTGTCAGTCTAGAGATACTCAGACCCAACCGCCACATCACTCTGAGATACTCAGACTCAAACATCTCTGGCTGTCTACAGAGATTCAGACCCAACCATCCTATAAGTCTAGCTTGACCCAGGCTCAACCATCCTGCCATTCTAGATAAATCCAGACCCAACCACCCTTGTACTTTAGATAGACCCAACCACAATGTCAGACAGACCCAAACCACACTGACTGTCTAGACTCTAGAGTCTAGACAGACCCAAGTCTTTCCACCTTGTTAATCTCCCTCGAGAGGCCCCGCAAGCCTAGAGGAATCTATCTAACTATTTAGCCGGTCTAAAGAAACTCATCCACCTGATCAGTCAAGAGAGATATTCATCTCTCAGCGAGACTAAACTGTTCCTCTCAATGAGTCTAAACTGTTCTACATCAGAGTAGAGATAAACGGTTAGAATGTTCTAGGGGCTCGGCGATATTACAGACTGGTCGAGTTGTCCATGCCAACGTTACTGACAATGAAACACTCACATTACATGCAAACATAACTGCCCACTAAACGTTCACATTAATACGATGCCAACTTAAGTGAACATGAAACGTTCACATTACATGTCAACTTAAGTGAATATTAAATGTTCACATTATTACACTGCCAACTTAACTGCCCACTAAGCGGTCACATTAATATGTTGCCAACTTAACTGAACATGGAACGTTCACATTAAAATCGTGCCAGAGTAAGTGCCCATGAAATGTTCACTTAACAGCCAATGAAATGTTCACATAAATACCATTTCCAATTTAACTGCCATTGAAACGTTCACATTAATACCATTCCAACTTAACTGCCAATGAAACAATCACATTAATACCAATAATATGCAGAATTTTACTCTCGTGCGCGAATATGGAACACGCCATGTTTCTTTCAGTTCAATTTTATATAAAGAATTGCTCTCTCTCTTTCTCTGTGCATGGAATATGTTAAAAACGTTCGATTCTTTCAGTATAAATTCACATATTGTGCACTTTGCTTTCGATTAATAATGAAGATCGGTCCAAACGGTCTCTATGCGGACTTGCAAAAGGACGGTACTGTGGTAACAAAAGTAACAAATTAATATTTAACACACTTAATTATTGAAACTTATCAATGCATAAGCTTTTTTATTTCTGTACATTTCTGGAATTAAAAAAAATCTTTAATTAAGCCGACATACATTTCGAATGGAAATCTTTTGATAACTTGACTACGAATGACTGAAACAATGAGAGAAAAGATGAGAGAAACATTTTAAAGAATTTTAATAATTAACATTTATACATTTTTGTTGGTTAGTTTTACTGCCATTTTTAACTGCATTAGTTTTTAACTGCATATAATTTAATTTAATTATATTTAAATATGCAGATATTTGTAAGAAACATTATTAAATAGAGTGCTTCTGAGCCACTGTTTATAACAGATCGCAGTACTATAGACATCTTGGGTATTTAAAATGAAAAGTACACACACACACACACACATGAACTCGTAATATCTTATTTTATTATGGTTGTTGTACTTTCAAAATAAAATAATTTAGAGTATTTAACTTTCAACACATTGTCATTAACGACATCGCTAACAGTCAAACACTTTCTTGTGTTCAATGAATTATAGTGATGAACGATCAGCAGATTAATTCTAAAATTTATTTTAAAAAAAACTATTAAATTCATGTAGTCAGTGCTTAATAATAGCAACATCTAATAACAGACCATATGGCTCTTGCTGGCAGTCACTGCCCTTGTGTCGAGCACGTGACACCAAGGCAACGGTACGCGCAGAATAAAAATAAAGCAAAAGGGATAATGTCCCTTCGTATTGATCCTGCTAACGATAGATGACGTAATTTAGTTTTACTGCAAGCATGACGTGGATCAGAAGAGATGGTTTAGCAATGGTTCGGCACATGGGCTATTTAAGTTGTTTAAAACTTTGTGTGTGTGTGTGTGTGTGTGTGTGTGTGTGTGTGTTTGTGTTTGTGTGTGTGTGCGTGCGCGAGAGAGCGTATTTGGTAAAACTAAACAATTCTTATATGATTCTACGATACAGATGTATTAGATACTATTTTCTTGAGAATATCCTTTTATTTTGGCTTCAGCAATTAACCTAGTACATGTATCTTCTAGTGTTCAACTTTTAAATTTATTTACAAAAAGAAAAGAAAAGATGTTAGAACAGTTCTCTACACTTTAAATTGAGTTTAGTTATAAGAAGGTTAATCAGGGCATATTGTTGAACTTTATGTTTGCTAGTGAGGGAATAGTGTAAGGAGGTGCCTTTTCCCTCCCATATACAAGGGAAGTCACTCTATATAAGAAGTTAAATCAAAACAACAGCATGTCAGGCACCTTTGTTAAATGCATAATTCATTAATCAAGCCATTGACTGGAAAAAATTGTTGTTTACACTCAGAGATATATTTGTGCTTTTCTTACATTTTTTCCTTCACACCTGTACTTTTAGCACAGATGATAAGATTATTTATGTTTTGATCATTTTCTTGACAACCACTCTCACAGGCAAGCAGATAGCTAGAATAAAACAGTTACAAGGCTCAACATTAAAAACTATAACTGGCAAACATTTGAAATTTTAATTGCGTTTATCAACAATTAGTTATCTTCTTTTTCTTTTCCTAATTCTTCTATTTCGTTATCTCTATAAATAAAATTGAATGTCTGTTTGGCCGCTATAAAACCTAAGAATTCTCATTTTAAGCCCAATATACCATTTATTAATGGATTCGTCTTGATGACAGAAATCTTTTAGACTTATGTTCAGAAGCCTTTACTTGGATTTTAGGCACCCCAATCCGCAATAACCTTTTTTCAATTTTTTCACGCAAGAAAGACAACTCTAGAAGAATGCATTTCATTTCGCATATTGGTATCCCCTTCGGAAGGATTTGATTATTCACTAGAAACAATGTCAAGTGTTTAGCATACTATATACGAGCATCTGAGTTCACAATTTGTAGGAAAATAATCTACTCACATAATACATCTCTACATAAAATACACGTGTAAAATATATAAATAAAAAATTCAGGAAATATTTTTAGTCCATTCTCTCTCAATCAGTTTGTTAAATCACCGTTAAACTAAGGACTTCCTTTCATGACTGGACTTCTTGCCACTCTAAATTCAAACTGATTGGAAAATAGAATTCATTACAGCAGCTAAACTTTTTATCTCAGCCCTTTGGGTGGTCTCTTTCATGTAAATCTTAACCATTGGATAATAAAAACTAGTCATTCACCTAAACATAGTTTAGATTACATCAGCAAGTCAAGCACATTCTTTACCTGAGTTGTTTACTTCCAATTTTGACACTTAAAAAATATCAGAACAAACAGTGCCCAGGGTCACTTTGATATTTAACAATTTATATAACGATTAAATTTAGAAATAGGGATAGGCAAATTTACTCTGCCACACATACTAAGCACACAGATCTCCAAACCATAGTAAGTTCATAGATCTTTAAGCCATACTAAGCTCACTGATCTGCAAACCCCAATGGGCACTTAGATTTTAAGCCATGCTAAGCTCACTGATCTGCAAACCCCAATGGGCACTTAGATTTTAAGCCATGCTAAGCTCACTGATCTGCAAACCCCAATGGGCACTTAGATTTTAAGCCATGCTAAGCTCACAGATCTTTAAACCATAGAAAGCTCACAAATTTCTAAACCATACTATGCTCACATATTTCTAAACCATACTAAGCTCCTAGATCTTTATTCTATACTAAGCTCACATATATCTAAACCACACTAAACTCAGATCTTTTCCACCATATTAAGCTCACAGAACCACTAAGCTCATAGATCTCCAAGCCGTACTAAACTTACAGATCTTTAAACCATTCTATGCCCTCATATCTGCAAACCATACAATGCCCACATGCCTCAAACCCACACTAAGCTCACAGATATTTAAACCACACTAAGCTCACACATATCAGAACCATACAAGTTCATATATTTAAACCATACTAAAGTCACAGATCTCAGAAATCTTACTAATTTCATAGATCTCAAACCTTTCTAAACACACCTATCATAAAACCATTCTAAGCCCACAGATCTGAAAACCTTACATAAGCCCACAGATCTGAAAACCTTACCTAAGCCCACAGATCTGCAAACCTTACATAAGCCCACAGATCTGCAAAGCTTACCTAAGCCCACAGATCTGCAAACTTTACATAAGCCCACAGATCTGCAAAGCTTACCTAAGCCCACAGATCTGCAAACTTTACCTAAGCCCACAGATCTGCAAACCTTACATAAGCCCACAGATCTGCAAAGCTTACCTAAACCCACAGATCTGCAAACTTTACCTAAGCCCACAGATCTGAAAACCTTACCTAAGCCCACAGATCTGAAAACCTTACATAAGCCCACAGATCTGCAAAGTTTACCTAAGCCCACAGATCTGCAAACTTTACCTAAGCCCACAGATCTGAAAACTTTACCTAAGCCCACAGATCTGCAAACCTTACCTAAGCCCACAGATCTGCAAACCTTACCTAAGCCCACAGATCTGAAAACCTCACCTATGCCCACAGATCTGAAAACCTTACCTAAGCCCACAGATCTGAAAACCTTACCTAAGCCCACAGATCTGAAAACCTTACGTAAGCCCACAGATCTGAAAACCTTACCTAAGCCCACAGATCTGAAAACCTTACCTAAGCCCACAGATCTGAAAACCTTACCTAAGCCCACCAATCGGCAAACCATCCAATGCTCACAGATTTCAGAACCATACTAATCTCACAGATCTTTAATCCATACTAAACTTACAGATATATAAACCATACTAAATTCACAGATTTTTAAATCATACTAAACTCACAGATATCAGAACCACACTAAACTCACAGATCTTTAAGCCATACGCAGCTCATATATCTTTAAGCCATACATACGCAGCTCATATATCTTTAAGCCATCCTAAGCTCACAGTTCTCTGGCCATCCCTCCATACCTGTCAGGAACTTTAACTTTATTTAGATATATGTATAAGTTGAAATCACTATCTTAGTCATATTTACCTGCTATCACACCATGTTATTGTCTATCACACCATTTTATTGTTTATCACACCATGTTATTGTCTATCACACCATGTTATTGTTTATCACACCATATTATTGTCTATCACACCATGTTATTGTTTATCACACCATGTTATTGTCTATCACACAATGTTATTGTTTATCACAAACACATTCATAAAATGAGACCATACAATCATATATTTCTATCACAAATATTACTCATATACGTGAATAAAATACGAACATTCCAATCATAATTATTATTTATTTCTTGCTACAGGCAAGAAATGTGCGGCTTGGACATAAGAAACATGCCATCATTGTAGTTTCATTCCATAAATAATTTAATAGCATATGAAGTGCTAATTAAGTCTGAACATATTTAGAAAGGGAGAGAGAGAGATTAAGCCATACAAATATATTTATGATGAGATTAAACAGAAAAAATAAAGTCTTCCTTAAGAATGACAGCACATGAAAATCTATAATTCGAAAAAAATATTTTAAAAAATAACAACAAACCCAGTAAATCTAATCCTCTGAATTTGATAAACTTATTCGCGTTCTAAAAGAGTAAATCTGCTTTATCCGACAAGTACTTAGCAGCTCGTGCATTCTTCTCCACGAGGAAAGAAACATACCCCCTCCCCTGTGTTGTGAAAATAGAGTTCTAGTGAGTTATAGGATTTTTAAAAAAATATTGTAATCATCTTTCTGTTTCGTAAGGTTTTAATAACGTTATTGTAATCATCTTTCTGTTTCGTAAGGTTTTAATAACGTTATTGTAATCATCTTTATGTTTCGTAAGG
Organism: Sinotaia quadrata; assembly: GCA_028829895.1. Lineage (NCBI taxonomy): Eukaryota > Metazoa > Mollusca > Gastropoda > Architaenioglossa > Viviparidae > Sinotaia > Sinotaia quadrata. The sequence goes on along the minus strand of CM054180.1, from coordinate 7,180,021 downwards.
TTTTAATAACAACATTACTGATAATCATTTCATGTTTTGTAAGGCTTTAATAACATTATCGATAATCATCTATATGTTTGTGAGGTGTTAATAATTTTATTGATAATCATCTACATATTTTAGGAGGATTTCTAATTCGCTGAAATAATACGTTGTCGCGTGATTATGCACAAAAACATTTATTATTTATGTTTAAAATAATAAATTCACAGATATCCAGTAAAGAATAAACAAAAAATATTTCCAGACAAAGCCATAAAGGTTTCGTAATGTTTGTCTTAGTGCTAGCCATTTTGAATGATGCATTTGACTGAAAGGCATAATATTGGGGCCCATCAAAATCTAAAACTAAAGAAAAGTTACCCCATTCAATCATTTTTTTTAAATTACAGAATACATTAAACAATGTTACCCCCTCAAAGGGCAGAGCGCCCCTAACAGCCAATCCTATTTTAAAAAATAGAATGCCATTAACATTCCGAGCCAGTAAAAGAACCCTTCACATCTTAAAACTGCTAACAGCCAATCCTATTCTAACGATGTAAATCATCCGCACTGTAAAATTGCACAAACAAACGAATCCCGTTCTAAAATTTCAGAACAACCAATTATATTTTAACAACGTAAACCACTGATCACATTCTAAAAGTGCAGAATATCAAGAATTATTCTAAAAGTGCAGAATATCTAAAGTTATTCTAAAAGTGCAGAATATCTAGAGTTGTTCTAAAAGTGCAGAATATCTAGAGTTATCTAAAAGTGCAGAATATGTAGAGTTATCTAAAAGTGCAGAAAATGTAGAATTATTATAAAAGCGCACATTCTAAAAGTCCAAACAACCAATTACTTTCTAAGAGCAAATTATTTCAATCAAACGGTACAAGACATCCAATTCCATTCTGAAAATGCGGATCAAACACTCACATAGTAAATATGCATAACATGTCCTAATATTTGCAGCCCAAAGAAAAAAGTAATACAAGAAAGTATGTCAATAACTTACATTAAAGTTATTAAAGAGAGTCTGGCGATAACTTACATTAAAGTAATACAAGAAAGTCTGGCGATAACTTACATTAAAGTAATACAAGAAAGTCTGGCGATAACTTACATTAAAGTAATACAAGAGAATCTGGCGATAACTTACATTAAAGTAATACAAGAGAGTCTGGCGATAACTTACATTAAAGTAATACAAGAGAGTCTGGCGATAACTTACATTAAAGTAATACAAGAAAGTCTGGCGATAACTTACATTAAAGTAATACAAGAAAGTCTGGCGATAACTTACATTAAAGTAAAGAAGAAAGTCTGGCGATAACTTACATTAAAGTAATACAAGAGAATCTGGCGATAACTTACATTAAAATAATACAAGAAAGTCTGGCGATAACTTTAAGAATGTCATGGTTAATCTCTCTCTAACGAACAATATGGTTTGGAGGTACAGTTCCAGCAACTTGCCACCCGAAACCATCTGTCATGTCGGTTTGAAGTCCCGGAGTCTCAGCAGCGGTGCACGGAATGTTAAACGAATACAATGATGGGGAGGTAAAGCCCTGACAAGTGACGGGGAAGTAGCGCCCTGACAAGTGACGGGGATGTAGCGCCCTGACAAGTGCCGGGAATGTAACGCCCTGACAAGTGGCAAGGAAGTAGCGCCCTGACAAGTGGAGGGAATGTAACGCCTTGACAAGTGCCGCAAATGTAACGCCCTGACAAGTGCTGGGGATGTAAAGCCCTGACAAGTGCCGGGAATGTAACGCCCTGACAAGTGGCAAGAAAGTTGCGCCCTGACAAGTGGAGCGAATGTAACGCCCTGACAAGTGACGAGAAAGCAGCGCCCTGACAAGTGAAGGCAAGACGCAGATTTTCTTGCTGATGTCAGTCAAGCTCTAAGACATATTACTGCACTTTAGTTCAAGTAACACTGCCATTCTCAACAGGCAGAAGTAAGATAAAAATGCCATAATATGAGCATGAACGCCGTTTCGGGGTGGCTATTTTTGTTAATTTAATTTTTAATGAGATGCATTATTTTCTGTTGTTTATTATTTTGTTTATTATTATTTACACGAAATTCAGTATTGTTCACCCTTTTTATTTAATTGTTCCATGTCTTCCGCCGAATAGGTCATGAAAAATTAGGTCAATTCAAAAGAAATAACATAGTTTGTAACATAAAACTAATGTATATTAATAATTTACTATATTGACACTTCATGTTAGCAAGATAATTCTTACTGTCACTGAATAGTGCGCATGTGATCACACTAGAGCCCTCATTGTACTGTTTTGCACGCACTTGATCACACTAGAGCCCTCAGCGAACTGTGTGGCATCCACACTAGAGCATACACTGCTGATGAGCTAGGACTTGAAAGCAGAAGTGGCAGTACACACTGACAAAGTGACGTGCAGTCTTTAGATCAACTGTTTGCTCTCGTTATTTTCCTGGTCACTTTAAACCACTGCACCCTAAAATCCTACATCAAACATAATTACCCAGTTACGTTAAAACAGTGTACCCTAAACCCTAAATTCCTAGATAAGACATAATTACCCAGTTACGTTAAAACAGTGTACCCTAAACCCTAAATTCCTAGATAAGATATAATTACCCAGTTACGTTAAAACAGTGTACCCTAAACCCTAAATTCCTAGATCAGACAATTACCCAGTTATTTTAAACCAGTGTACCCTAAATTCCTAGATCAGACATAATTACCCGGTTATTTTATACCAGTGTACCCTACATTCCTAGATCAGATACGCAATGCTTGTACTTGGTCAATTTTGGTGTAGCTGACATTTACGTTATCTACTAAAGCCATAATTTATTAAGTAAATTTTATTTTCTGAAGATAAAGACAATAAACAGTAGTGGGTTATTTAAAAAAATAATTTACTGAATAATAAAGCAAAGTACGAAATGTCAAGATAAACGCAGAATAAATCGGCGTGTTTACTTATTTATGGCGAAGGAAGTGTTAAATAGGCACAAGAACGTTTGTTGTTGTACAAAGTTGTTTGTTGTTTCAAACAGTACAAAGTTGTTTGTTGTTTCAAACAGTACAAAGTTCTTTGTTTTATTTATACGGGGACCACTTCCGACAGGGGTCGGTTTCAGTCACAACCTCTTCTTCACTCAATTTAATATGTACAAGTTATAATGTTTGTGTTGAGCTTAATGCCAAAAGGACATTTGGAATTGAGACGAATCATCATCCAGAAAGTGAACTGTTAACCGGGTAGCCAACCGTTCACAAATGTTTTTTAATCGGTTAATAGCTCAGTCCTCAACGTCTTCTGTTCAATTCTCCACTATTGTATTCATTAGAGAAAGGTTCGTCACTCGATGATAATATTGTTAAAATTAACAATGAAAGTCCTGTGTTATTTCTCGGCCACGCTTGACGCAAGTTTTCGGTACTGTTTACTTTTAGAAGGAAACTGACATAACTATGTATTGTGATAAAACGTTTTGTTTTGAAAAAAAAACTTTAAAACATTTTCGCTCATCTAAAAATAAAAGTTGTTGATTGTTCCAATTGTTCAGCAGTAATTTGATTTGCACTGTTCGCGACCGAAATAACCACACGTCAGAGCTCTTAATCATTTAACAGTGATATTACCTTCATAATTCTTTTAACTGTACTTATTTGTCACAGTCTGATAAAAATGTCATGACTCCTTGACCCACTTGTTTGTTTTCAAACATCAAAATTTGAAATTCCTTTGTTTGGAGCTCTCCCATGATACTTCAGTATCGAGAAGCTTCCAACAAAGAGGTCAGAGACATTATGTAACTTTGGACCATTGTCTAAGTTCTCGAACCAACCACATACTACGTGACCAGTCACGTGATGCACCTTATGATTTTTAATAAATACGGGAACGCGGTTCTGTAGAGTCACTCCGAGATACAAGAAGCCAGACGCCGCTTATTCGTGAGTCGCATAGGAACAGCCGACGCGTTTTGCTGAGATAACACCTCGATTTCTCACTAAGGTATTGAATTTATTTCATTGTATTTTGCATTGTTGAACATGTATGTAATTTGTGCTATGCATTGCTATTGAGCTTAAGCACGGTTCGTTGATAAATGACAAAAACCTATGAGTATTGTATATAAATCATTGTAACTCTTTTCCCATTGTAACTTTAATTTATATAACTTTAAATTCACTAGAGCCAGGGATGCCTGAGCCCGACATGAATTTTCTATTGTAATTCAAATTATTGCGTGTAAATTTTAATGTAAATTGTAAAGCACTTTGCTTGGTTTGAATTGTCCCTTTTGTATGAACTCTAAATTTTAATGTTGTGAATATTTGGTAATTCATATGTCATGCTTGTTAAATGCAACATGCGTGAGATTATAATTTTGATCTAAAATTGTAAACGCCGCCGCGTTATGTCGAATTTCTGGCCCGAGCATTTATAAACTGATCGTGCTTAAGTAGGCGACTTTGAAGCAAGACGATTACGAAAACACCTTTGCTTTCAGGTCGGTTTCTGTTTCCTACTCCTTATCCTTGTTCCACTGAAGTTGTTCATGCTCTACGAGTGAGCTGAATCCACTGTTGTCCTATTGCCATTAACGGACAGTGCCGGCGCGCAGGTCTGCACGTCTGTCTATATTCACCATCCCATTCAGCGATACTGAAAGACAATTCCATTGTTATGCTGTATGCATCTTTTGCTGAGGGAAGACAAGTGAGATAGACTGGTCTGGACTGGATTCGAACACGTGGACCAACATTCACCAGTTAAGTCATAACTTGGTGTACCCAAAAATCAAAAGGAACTGTATTCTCATGGCAACTCTCTAGTTGACAATTTAAAAGCACTTGATTGCTATGGCTTAGAATTAGACTTCGCGTTCGTATATTAACTGTTTGTTAAATTGTTAAACTTATTAAATCTTATTTTTTAATTGTTAATCCTCTTTGTAGTACATTTTTATGCATAATAGACCTATAGATTTCTTGGTTTTGGATGGGGGCGAATGAGCTGAATGACGTAACGTATGCATATTAATTTAGAGGAATTTAACGACTCCAAAGCCAGCTTTGTACGCAAATTGTCAGTTTGTAAATCTGTTGTCTGCACTACAAGACACATTTTAAAGTTAGTCAAATGATAATTTGGGCAGCCAGTCTGTTTAGGATAGAGGGAAGGAATTAATTTAATCTATCATAATTTAAAGTCCTTAAAATCCTAGGCAGGGTCTATAAATAAATACTGGAAACGTAACATTATTTATATTTTAATTATCAGCGGTTACACCCAGTTGACCGTTCGCATGATAAACGATTAACACGGGTGGGAATTTTGTTTATATTTTCCAGCACTAGTCATCATAGTTGCAAGTTTCTCACTGATGATGACATAAACTTCACTTAAATTCTCTCTGGGATTCACTCCCCTTGATGTTCATTACCACTCTCTCGACTTCTTTATTGTAAAATCTACTCTCTAGACTTCATTATTATACAAAGTTACCCTCTCGACTTCATTACTGTAAAAACTACTCTCTCGACTTCATTATTGTATAATGCTACTCTCTCACTGAGTCGTGTGAAGAAATTTCAAAAGGTTCAAAACACTTAGCAAAGTGTTCTCAGCGCTCCAAGAATAGATCATGTCACTGAATTTCAGTCTCCACAGGCCAGGTATTCACGTTTATGTGAAATCTCTTCTCTGCTACGATTACCTGGTTCCAGTACTATTAACAGCCATCTCATACACATGCGCACTGTAGGGGAGAAAGGGAAAGAGATAATAAGGAGAGAAAGGGAAAGAGATAATAAGGAGAGAAAGGGAAAGAGACAAATAGGCGGATAGAGGGAGAGAAAGGGAAAGAGAGACAGTCAGAAAGAGGGAGAAAGAGACAGACATACAGAGGAAGAGAGAGACAAAAAAGAGAGGGAGAGAATAGAAAACAGACAGAGTGAAGGAGAGAGAGAAAGAGAGGTAGAAACAACAAAAGAATCGAAACCCGTCCAAAAAAAATTATAATCGCGAGATGGGACTTGAACCCCGATCTAGACCTTACGCTTTCGCAGGTGTCCAAATAATACGTATTACATGTACAATCACTATGACGTGGAGATGACAGGAATGTAAACCCTGACTGATCAAGTATATATTTACAAGAATGGTGACGAAATGAAAACTAGTAAGGGTCAAACTTGCAAATAACATACTGGATGTTTTTATTATATGCAGCATACTTGAAAGTTTATAATAATCGATACTGACAGCTAGTTTTTGCGAGATTTTGTGCACGAGAAAGGATGGTGATGTAAGAGAGGGCCAAAACTATAAGCCACTAATAATAACTTTGTCTTCTCCTTGTCTTGTCATATTGCATATGACCTGAATGACACCAGACAAGTCATAAAACGCGTGCTATTAGCAACGGAATGGACATTGCTTAATGACGTCAGAGTTAAGGGGTCAACAGAAATTCCATAATTCAAAGTAATGGATTAGGACATAACACACTTACTAAAAATCCAGAAAAAAATTACCTTTCCATCACTTGAATACTCTAAATGAAGAACATATAGCATGATTAAGCAAGAACAGCATCTAGAGAAGCTGGCACGGGTACCAAGTAGGAATGGGCCGATAAGCAAGACGCTCGCAGACATCCATCTAGATACAGTTGAAATCAGTAAGAGACCTACAAAAAGTGTCAAGTGAGTGGTGAAATCATTAAGAGAACTACAAAAAGTGTCAAGTGAGTGGTGAAATCATTAAGATACCTACAAAAAGCGTCAAGTGAGTGGTGAATCATTAAGAGACCTACAAAAAGTGTCAAGTGAGAGGTGGACTAGTAGGTTCGAACTGCCTGCAGGTGTGCACAAAGGGTGGACGGTGGTGGGGAGAGTGTCAGAGAAGCACGAAGTGGTCGTTGAAGTAGCGCTGCTAGCCGCGCTTAAGTGTCGGATTGTCCTTCGTAAAAGAACACAATGAGTGTTAGTTTATATACTGGGTAGAACTATTGCTAAGTCACGTGCTGATATTTAAATGAAAAAAAGAAACCTCCAAATCGTCACACAGGCCATATCAAGATAGGTTAACGTTCACTCACAATTTTTACCGGCACATAACTCTTCAACACGTACGGTGTAAATGTTTCTGGTTTACCCTAAAATAATAACTCACTTCGCTCTTCGGTTATCTTTTGGCCATTTTTATTTTTCTCCCGAAAGCCAAAGGTGAAATCTGTCAACAACAACTACAACAACAAAATCCAGAAAACATTGTGTCTCCACTATCAGAAACCTAATAGATGAGAAAGCATAGCAGTGGTAACTTTTAAACAATGTAGTCAACTTGATGATGACGTAGTAAATGATGAGGTCCTAGATCTAGAAAATGGTGGTATAAAGAAATAATTAAATTAAAAGTATTACAAAATTACAAAATAAATGAGTGAATATATTATTTAGAAAATAAAAAAATAATTGTGACTGAAACCCAACGAATGTCCCCGACGCTCAGCTCCCACCTCCCTCGAGACCCCCCTCTCAACGAGAATGATGGAGTATTTGAGACAAGACCAGCGAAACACATAGCACTTTACCATACCACACAATCTCCGAAGAAGAGATGCTCTCCCGTTTGTGAGCGGAATTATAATGAGATACAAATCAATGATAACAATATTTCAGACAGAGCACTTTTGTTTTGCAATTTTTGATCTTTTTCTTTTTACTTGTTTTTTTTTTTTTTGGCGCAAAAATTAAATAAATGACCCTTGTCCATGCTTTATTCTTAAATGTTAAAAGAGAACATTTTTAAAAAAAATAAAAAGTATGCAAAAAAGAACAGCATCCATGACTTGAAGCTAGATCAACAGTCAAATGCGTTGCGTGCGAGCGTGTAAATGTATGCGTGTTTTTGAATTGATTGAGTGTAGGGGGCGCTTCCGCCACTTTCGCTGTATGTGAGCGTGTTTCTATGTGTGAGAGAGAGTTTGAGTGTGTATGGGTGTGAAAGAGCGTGTGTGCATGTGTGTGCGTTAGTGTGTGAATGCATGTGTGTGTGTGCGTGAGTGTGTGTATGCTTAAATATGAAGTGAACAAATTTATCACTATTTCTTCAAGCAGACCAAACAGTTACGTTTAGGCATACACATTTATCACTATTTCTTCAAGCAGACCAAACAGTTACGTTTAGGCACACACATTTATCACTATTTCTTCAAGCAGACCAAACAGTTACGTTTAGGCATACACATTTATCACTATTTCTTCAAGCAGACCAAACAGTTACGTTTAGGCACACACATTTATCACTATTTCTTCAAGCAGACCAAACAGTTACGTTTAGGCATACACGTAAGATGTTGCGATAATCGACCTAGGTGCATCTTGAAATCAACGTAATACGACGCACTACGTCACAGAGCCGTAAAAGCGTTTACTTCCGGTCCACGAATGCGCTCGTCTGCCTCATGCAAAAGTATCACAAGAAGAGTTGTGGTTCCTTGCAAGTCTAATCCACAGTTATTTTAAATGTTGGAGAGAAATCACACACACACACACACACACACACACACACACACACACACCACTCCCACCCTGTCTGTTTCCTGCATTCTCTTATACGTTAGTTTTCTAATGTGAAATTAATATCCACAGATTGCTTTGTCATTTATGAACACGAACGCTTGACGTTCTTTGGGACAGAGTACACGTTTTGAAACTTAATACGGTCATGGTCAACGAACAGAATTTTACATTATGTGAAGTTACCAGGAAACTGAGTTTTGCTGAAAGATTGAGGATTGGGAAACTTAATACGGTCATGGTCAGCGAACAGAATATTACATTTTGTGAAGTTACCAGGAAACTGAGTTCTGCTGAAAGATCGAGGATTGGGAAGCGACAGAAAGATGGGGAGGGGAAGTTTAGTTTTATTATTACTTTTATTTTTGTCGAGTGTTTTTACATAATTATACTCTGATTACTGTAATGTGTATTTTAATCGAGTGTTTTTACATCCTGTGACGTCAACGCCAACTTAGTTATCGGTTATGATTATTATTATTTAATCATCCATAATTAATTACATATGACGAGAATTTTAAATTATGTAAATATTCTCAGAAGACACCAATCGTCTCTCTCACTTGTCGGATATGTGGGCGCTGTAAACGTTTTCTCTCTCCCACAACATTAAAGGCAAGCATTTACTGTCACACAATATTTCCGTAGGTGGAAACTTCTTACCAATGGAGACGACAATCGATATTAGTGAGCCCCCATTCACCGCTGTTTCTCAAACATATGGTTATCAATATGTGTGAGAAGTTCAATAAATTTAACAATAAATTTATTAAATCAACAATCAAATATACAGCAATGAATATAATCTAAGAGCCTTGACATTTATATCACTTCACAACAATGTTTGATTAATGCTGGACAATCATTCAGGTTATCCTAACATAGACATTAGCGGTCAGTTAACATACATATAAATCAAGTTCATAGATATCATCAGGAAAAGGAGAGTAGAGTTCAAGAGAAATATTGAAAGTCAAATGCACATAACCTTTTCAAAGATGGCAGCTGTCACTTATAATAGTCATGGCACTCTATGATTCCAACCTTCTATAAATAGAATTTCCTACAGACAATGAAAACATGCTACCAGTGACTGGGCATTTTGTATAAAAACAACAATAATACATAGTTTTCAAAAAAACTGTTTAATATTAACATATAGTTTATAAAAAAGCCAAATTAAAATATTTAATGTAGAGTTTTCAAAAACCAAATTAAAATATTAATTTATAGCTTTTATAAACCAAATGAAAATCTAAATATATATTCTCCAAAAGCCAAATTAATACTGATAAATAGTTTTCATAAACCAAAATTAATGTTAATATATAGTTTTCAAAATCTAAATTAATATTTATATAGTTTACCAGAACTAAATACTATTCCTGTATTATACTTCTAATAAAATCTCAAAATCAACAATGAAACAATAATTTTGCTAACTAAACATAGAATGTAGGCTACTTTATGTTTATGTAAAACAAAATCTCTGTGCAAACAAAATCAGTATCAATAAGCACTTTACATAATTGAAAGAAAAAAATGTAAGCTGAATTTATATCCATTGCTACTGAGCCTACAAAACCAATGTCCAACAATTTGTTTGTCCTCAATAGGTGGTGAAGTCCTCAATAGGTGGTGAAGTCCTCAATAGGTGGTGAAGTCCTCAATAGGTGGTGAAGTCCTCAATAGGTGGTGAAGTCCTCAATAGGTGGTGAAGTCCTCAAAAGGTGGTGAAGTCCTCAATAGGTGGTGAAGTGCAATCTTTTATAATGTAAAATCATCTACCGCCATATTAGCATTGTCAACTGGCAAACCGCATCTTTATTGACCCAGATGTAACAAATGACGCTGGCCTGGGATTGGTTTGTAACCAGCAAGTTCAACAAATGACGCTAGCCTGGGATTGGTTTGTAACCAGCAAGTTCAACAAATGACGCTAGCCTGGGATTGGTTTGTAACCAGCAAGTTCAACAAATGACGTAAACCTGGGATTGGTTTGTAACCAACAAGTTCAACAAATGACGTAAACCTGGGATTGGTTTGTAACCAACAAGTTCAACAAAAATGAGCAGTGTTTACGCTAAAGACTCAATTAGTATGCTGAAGCTAAAAAGCTATTAGTACGATTTCGATTTTAAAAAATTATCAATTAAATCAATTAGTACTTTTAAGCTAGAGAACAATTAGTACGCTTATATTAAAGATTCAATTAATATGTTTACACTAAAGATCAATTAGTATTTTTAAGCTAAAGATCACTTAGTATGTTTACACTAAAGATCAATTAGTATTTTTAAGCTAAAGATCACTTAGTATGTTTACACTAAAGACTCAATTAGTATGTTTACACTAAAGACTTAATTAGTATGTTTACACTAAAGATCAATTAATACGACTACACCCAAGACTCAATTAGTACGCTTGACTAAATACTCAGTGCGTTTATGCTAAAAATTCAAATAGTAAGTTTACGCTAAAGATTCAAACATTACGTTCACGCTAAAAATTCAAACATTACGTTCACGCTAAAAATTCAAACATTACGTTCACGCTAAAAATTCAAACATTACGCTCACGCTAAAGATTCAAACATTACGTTCACGCTAAAGATTCAAACAATACGTTCACGCTAAAGACTCAAACATTACGTTCACGTTAAAGACTCAGTATATTTAAAATACATGCAGAAAAGTATTGCACTTACATATATTCACTCGTCCCTTGTTTCAGGAAAAAAATGTTAATCCAACACTTAATGATGAACGGCAATGGAGCGGGAACCACTTATGAAGGCAAAAGCAATCCAGAGACAATTTAAAATTACTTAATACTCTTCACCATTCGAGCTACGTGATACACACCACTCCTAATGAACAATACTCCTCTTCACATGTTAAAGTACTACCAGCTCATTATCAAGTCTATGTTTCAGTAAACATTGACTTAAAAAAATACAAGCAGCAAAACAAAACTCAAAGCATACGTCATACTAAAATAATATAATCAGTAAAACAAACAAATACGTTATACTAAAATAATATAATCAGTAAAACAAACAAATACGTCATACTAAAATAATATAATCAGTAAAACAAACAAATAGGATGTCCAAGTACACTTTGCAATAAATTCATTCATTCATATGCTTGAACAACTGGCGCCAAACGGGCTAGGCCGGAAGCGTTACCTCCCCCCATACCCCCTCCCCTTCCCGCTAATAAAGAAAGTAAGCTTAAACAACTAAGTAAATAAATAACTAGGAAAATAAAATCATGACTATACTTTGGTTACATAGCAAAACATTTTTAGTCTAATACACTTTGCAAAACGACTCAAGAACCACTACTAAAGACTCATGACAACAAAACACTTCCATTCATGCAAGTAAAGTATCGTTATGCTTGGTTGACACTGCTGACATTTAAATATATAACAAAGGGTTGTTCATTTAAGTAACTGCTATATTACATAATAAATTTCAAGTTTCTCATAAATTAAAGGAGAAAATGTCACAATACAAAATACGAAAACACTGATCTTTTTCGTGCTGTAAGTGCCACGTATCTCATTCTGTGTATCGCTGCAAGATATTTCCTCATGAACTAATATTGCTAAAGAAATAATATTATTTATATCAATCTATTCCTAAAGGAACAATAGAAGTTCTGGCGGAGTAAATTTGCCTATTTCGAAACCACTCATTGATTTGACAAGGAAAGGCAAACCACAGTGATATTCTGTATCCAGTCATACATTAAATGTGGCTTAACAGAATTAATCAACTTCAGAAAAAGAATGTCTCAGAATTGTCTGGGCAGTCCAGAAATTCCAAGCCTATATATATGGAAAGCATTTTGTCATTCAGACAGATCATCAAACTATCGCCTACTTAGCTCACTCGATTAAGGCAAAAAGGTGTGTGACCAGGTGGTCATTACTACCACAACAGTACAGCTATACTGTAGAAGTATCAAAGGCACCAAAGCATAGTGGCTAACTATTTGTCCAGAGCAGTGAAAATGAAATTGTAAGGGTCCAGTACATAAGTCTTGCAAATTCTGTAAAATCTTTATATAAATATTTTGTATCTTCTCTATGGTAGAAATTTCATTTATATGATACTAACATGCTGTATTTTCCTATCACAATGAGAAAAGAAATAGTGATAATGATTTTGCATATGATTTACATTTGTGTTTGCTTAAGTGTAGAGATACTAAGGGTCGGATCTCTAATTATGACAATGGAAATTGTAATGATTTTTCTTGATGAATAATGTTGTATTTCTTCTAAGACTGTGGAGACATAAACGGCCATGTCACAACTAATAATGAGAAAAATTAATATGGCATTATATTTTTTAATGCTCAGTGAATATTGAGGCATGAGGCAATTAACTTGATTTGTAATACATGTTGAATTAATTATGTATATTTCTTACAACCAATATAATTTTTGTCTTGTGAGTAGTCATTCATCTCGTGTCAGGGTGTGAAGGTCACTGGTAATGTTGGAAATTTATTCCTAACAGAGTAGATTTTAACATGACAGTTAACATCTCAAAAAGGAGGGGAGGGTGGGTGGCCGAGTAAATTTGTCTATGCCTATTTATAGACTTAATTGGTTTATATAAATTATTAAATTGTCAAAGTGACCCGATCTTGGGCACTCCGTATTTTTTGTATCTAAACCTAGATTAAAAGACGGATTGTCTTCTCCTTTGGTAAGAAGTTTTCCACCTACAGAATATTGTGTGATGGTAAATGTTTGTCTTTAATGTTGTGGAAGCGTTTTACAACGCCCGCATATCTGCCAAGTGAGAGAGATGAGTGGTATCTTCAGAGAATTATTAATAACATAAATTAAAATTCTCATCACTTGTAATTAGTTATGGGTGATTAAATAATAATAATAATAATCTTAACCGATAACTAAGTTGGCGTTGGCATCACAGGATGTAAAAACACTCGATTAAAATACACATTACAATAACCATAGTATTTTAGTGATTTCTTTGGCAGAATTACTAATAACATACATTAAGATTCTCATTACTTGTAATTAGTTATGGATGATTAAATAATAATAATCATAACTGACAACTACTTTGGTATTTGCATCACAGAAGTATTAGTCATACTGTAATTGTTACGTCAGCAAATACATAATTCTACTATCTTAATATTTGTTAATATTTCACTGTATGGTGGAAACTTAATCCTCGCACTTAAACTTACATTAAGACATACATCCCATGGACATCTATGTAGACATACATCCCATGGACATCTATGTATCATTAATAGCATACCTACAATCCTAGTCACACTTGTTAAGCCAGGGCTGCTTGATGGCAGTGCAAGAATACCGGGGTTGGTTTTAAGCGTCTACCCTTCATTGCTGCATGGTCTCTCCGGAATTAGTATTACCCCAAGAGTACTTCCCGTACTTCTAAATCACAGCTGTCAGCTCAATTCAATAATGTTCCTGGAGCCCTCTCGTCCCCAGGCCATACCGCTGATGCAGTGATGCTTGACTCAAGTGTATGCACAATGCATTGGCCTTGAAACTCCTATCCATTTGTCGCGCTTCCCCCCGGGGACCAGTATTTAACTCACCGCTACTTCACAGATCCAGAGCATATCAGTTATCCAGCAACAGAGACAAACACTCTCTCTCGAGCAATCCGGCTCTTATACATGAATTTCTGTATATCATTACTGTCTTTAAATGATTACTTTTAACAATAGGTCGCAAAAGAAAATCATGTTTTTATTCGGTCAATCCTTAGATTAACTTGACGCTGATAATTAATCGACCTAACTATCATGCCCTGTAACCGGGAAGTAACTTTGGCATTTTGCAGTAATAACAAGTGCTTGTAAGTCTGTACTCCACTCATAGCAATTTATATGAATACTTTTGCTCTTTCTTAAATTTACTTTAAATAACAAGTGACTGCCACTAAATGCGGTTTACAACTATTAAACATTAACAGTAAATACTAATCTACCAAAACACAATATCTACACATTTACAGTAAATAATAGGTAGACACAGTTGATCCCAAAACAAATACTTACAAAAGTGCAAGAAAATGTAAAGTGTTAAGCAATTAAAACCAACCAAACTGTTCAGTTTCATTGGGTGACAAATCAAGACGGTTGAGCTACAAAATTAACTCAAAATTAACTCAACCAGTCATAAACAGCTTTTACTCACACCCACACACCTATGACCTCCACTGGTGACGTCATAAGATTACCATAGCAACATATTATAAAATTTAGTTTACAGCATCGCGTACTACGTATAAACCTTGCTTGCATTGATATTTGTCTTTTACTAGATCAGTAGTCCACGAAAACAGTTCATTTTATAATTTCAATTATATATTTTCTATTAAAAAAAAATATGATTATTGTATTTTATTGCGTTTAGCTTTCATAATCAATGTTCACTGAAAGCATTTTAGTTTGGAAAATTAGAAGTATTTGAAAAAGCTGGCACAGTGTGTGTGTGTGTATGTTGGGGGGGAAGGAAGGAAGTCCACTAATACAAGGAAGTGACGTCTCTTTGTGCTTGCATTGCATAATAATAGCTTTCCTTCTCTTTTCAACACCCAAATAATTTTCCCAGTACTAACTCTGACACGTGAAAAGAGAACTGCAGAGTATTTCAAAGGATCAAAAGTCTCTTTATTATCTTCGAATAATTTGGATACCCATTTTAATTGAGGTGAAATGCGTCTGCTCGGATTTTTGATATCCTAAATTCCTAAACCATATAAAACATTTTTTTAAAAATCGTTCGTGAAGATAATTTATCCACCCTTTAGAATCTTCCTGACTCTTTAAAGGCCATCTACAGAAAATTATAATTATTTATTCTTTAATAAATATAATTATAATGGCGTGGTGTATAATGTATAACTTAGCAGTTTTGCCGACTGATGGTTAGAGTACGGTCGTTTGAAGTCCATATGACAACAATCGGGTCATAATTTGCAATCACTCAAAGTCCTACGGTTTGTTTCGTCTCCTTGCTCTTTCGAAAGAGGCAAGCGTTATGCGTCACTGCTTGCAGGCTAGGAGTTCTGGCAAGCGTTATGCGTCACTGCTTGCAGGCTAGGAGTTCTGGCAAGCGTTATGCGTCACTGCTTGCAGGCTAGGAGTTCTGGCAAGCGTTATGCGTCACTGCTTGCAGGCTAGGAGTTCTGGCAAGCGTTATGCGTCACTGCTTGCAGGCTAGGAGTTCTGGCAAGCGTTATGCGTCGCTGCTTGTAGTCAAGGAGTTTTGGTAAGAATGGTACTGGCTCATCTAGCACCTTACCTGTATTCCATTGTAAACCTAGTTACGTCTTTATTCGTTGCCTGGGTGGACTTATTTCATCATGCTTGGTCTTTGGTGCTTCATGCTAATAATTTACCAGAGGTCTACAGAATTTGTGGTCACCTATGTTGACCTCAGAGTTCAACTTCATAGGCGGTGCTAGTCCTAAAAAAATGCAGTCTATTTATAGATCTATGATGCACTTCGTTCAATTTCAGGCGCTTCTCAACGAACGTAAAAGAAATTAGAATCTAACAACGCGAGGGAAAGTAAATTTGGGATAGGCAAGCATGATGAAATAAGTCCACCCATTTGTTAATGAAAGTATTTTTAAGTAACTATTTTCTTTAGGGATTTACGTACTTTCAGAAATTGATCAGGTTGCACATTTTATTGATGGAGAGTAGTGGCTTTCATAGAATATTATTTCATTATTATGATGGAGAGTAGTGGCTTTCATGTTAGAATATTATTTCACTATTATGATGGAGAGTAGTGGCTTTCATGTTAGAATATTATTTCATTATTATGATGGAGAGTAGTGGCTTTCATGTTAGAATATTATTTCATTATTATGATGGAGAGTAGTGGCTTTCATGTTAGAATATTATTTCATTATTATGATGGAGAGTAGTGGCTTTCATGTTAGAATAATATTATTTCAAGGAAATTTTATGAGTATTCACTCATTGCCTCAAAGCAGTCTGGTTGAAAAATGTCAAGTCTACTCACATTAAGTTTAGAATAGTGAATATACTTAGGCTCCAACATTGAAAATAAACCTGCCTTTTGAACAAAATATTGACTACATACTCTAAAGCTAAATGCGTTTGTCTATTGTAGGAAGCTGAAGTATTAGTCAAACTATGGAGCTACGTGTATTTAACTGTCATAGAAATGTAAAAAAAAATGTATTTCCTTAATTTTCAAACTCACTTTCACTAGTTATAAAAAGCGATAATTATTTACCTTCAGCAACTAATTCCAGCATGTTGGGTTTTCTTTTACGTTCAACGGCTGAAGCTGGATAATACACCACTGTTGACGTTTTACGCAATACCCGGCAAACACACGCAATGCATGAAAATGTAACAGTCGTGATAAAGTTCTTATCTCTGAGATCGAATTTGTAGATTTGTCATTTGCAAGAAGGGTAAATAGATCACAAGAGCTAACAGCAAGGGGAAGAAAGCAAAGGGCACATAACCCCTACATCAACAAACGTTTATATTCTTTCTCTCTGACGTAATTGTAGCTTACGCTGTTCGCTGTGCACTGGAATATTTTTTCTAAAATTAAATAAATAAAATGTAAAGCAATAATTGTGTCCATATTCTTAAATAAATTCAAACAGCTTTACCGAAAGTCTGGAAATGGTGGCGTGTTGGTCTCAAAATGCCTCGCGATTTATTTTTATCTCAAGCTAAGTCAGTTATTTTGCACGTGCAGTCAAAGGTGCGTACTTTGCAGGTAATGCTGCTCACAGATCACTTCTGCACTAGAGGTGTGTTACATGTTACATGTGTACCGACGATTGCAAAGCTGACTAGTATTAAAAGATTCTAAACTGGACCAGACTGAACTGGACTAAACTGAAGTGGACTCACTGGTCACAAAACTACGTTCTCTATTTCCTATTAAAATATCCTTTTCGATTTTTGTTCTTTAATGTTTGAAAGTTTGTTTGTTTGCTTGTTTGTTTGTTTGTTTGTTTGTTTGTGTTGTATCTGACATGAGTTTGAAAAGCGGATTTTTAAATTGCTGTTTCTTCACTTTACATCATCATATTAAAAGTGATCTTGTTTTTTATTTTTTACTATTTTAATACCTTTTGGACTGAACACAGTTTTGACACTTTATGTACTGAACACAGTTTTGACACTTTATGTACTGAGCACAGTTTTGACACCTTTTGTACTAAACACATTTCTGACACTTTTTGTACTATTTACAATTTTGACACTTGTGTACTAAGAACAGTTCTGACACCACTGTACTAAACACAGTTCTGACATTTTTGTGCCAAATACAGTTCTGACACCTTTTGTAACTAAATACCGTTTTGACACCTTTTGTACTCAACACAGTTCTAACACTTTGTATATGCACAGTTCTGACACCTTTTGTACTCAACATAATTCTGGCACCTTTTGCACCAAGTACAGTTCTGATACCGTTTGTACTAAACACAGTTTTGACACTTTCTAACCACAGTTCTGATACCTTTGTACTCAACTCATTTCAGACACCTTTTGTACTAAATATACTTATGACACTTTTTATACCAAACACAGTTTTGACACTTTTTGTACTAATCATAATAGTCCAGATGCGTGCATTGTAAAACAAAACTAGTCATAAAGCTGTTAATTAAAATATGCCTTTTAAGATTCTCATCACTTGTAATTAGTTTTCTATGATTAATACTAATCATAACCAATAACTAGGGTGGCGTTATGACACATAGTAACACCAGTATTATAGTTTTTTTTTTTCGCTTACTTTTCTCCAGAGGATGCAGTAAGCCTTTTATCAGAGATATTCTCAGCTTTGGAGGACCTCTGGAGAAAAACTTCCTCTCCTCACTTGTTTCTGGAGAGGGCGGGTGGTGGTTGTGTGTCGAGTAGATGTAGTGTGTGTGTCTGTCTGAAAGTGTGTGTGAGTGAGTGTGATGTGTGGTGTACTGTGTGTAAACGAAGAATGTATATTTTACAGTGGCAGTATTATAGTACCACACTATGGTATTTATAGTAACTCCATAGTCTTATAGTGCCTCTCAAGCTTTTTATAATAACACCATAGTCTTTAGTACCACACTATACTTCTTATAGTAAACCAGTCATATAGTGTCACACTCTGCTTTTATACTAACACCAGTCATATAGGAGCACCACAGTCTTACTGTGCTACATTATACTTCTTATAATAACACCACAGTCTTACAGTGCTATATTATACTTCTTATAATAACACCACAGTCTTACAGTGCTACATTATACTTCTTAACACCACAGTCTTACAGTGCTACATTATACTTCTTAACACCACAGTCTTACAGTGCCACATTATACTTCTTATAATAACACCAGTCTTATATGCCACACTAAACTGAAGAGGACAGGATGGTTCGACTTTAAGTAATGAGAAATCAAATGCAACAAGCTGGTCAAAAGTGGAAAGCGACTGGCATTGGTAATATCGGTTGTCAATGGCAATAGAAAGCGACCAGATTAGTAATGTATGGTGTCATTGGCAAAATAAAGCGATCAGCATTGATAATGTAGGTTGGCACATGCAATAGAAAGCGATTAGCATTGGTAACGTGTGGCAATAGAAAGCAATTAGCATGTCGTCATTGACAATAGAAAGTGACTAGCATTGTTAATGTGTGTCGCCATTGGCAATAGAAAGCGATTAGCATTGGTAACGTGTGGCAATAGAAAGCGATTAGCATGTCGTCATTGACAATAGAAAGTGACTAGCATTGTTAATGTGTGTCGCCATTGGCAATAGAAAGCGATTAGCATTGGTAACGTGTGGCAATAGAAAGCGATTAGCATTGGTAACGTGTGGCAATAGAAAGCGATTAGCATTGGTAACGTGTGGCAATAGAAAGCGATTAGCATTGGTAACGTGTGGCAATAGAAAGCGATTAGCATTGGTAACGTGTGGCAATAGAAAGCGATTAGCATTGGTAACGCGTGTCGTCATTGGCAATAATGACGTTACAAGCGAGAGCTTCCATTCGTCTTCCCCATAGATTAAATCATAGTATGCATTCAATGTTCAGAACAATTTAACGCGTTTATCTCCCTTTATGTAATAATTACGTTTGTACTGGGAAGTATACACACGGCACTCTTTAGACTGATGTGATATATATGTGTACGGGTTTCCGCCCGACTCGCACTGAATAACAAAGATGAGAAATTTAGGGACTTTGCCTTCAGCCTTTTTGATAAATGGGACCTGTAGAGAGACTTGATTTATGAACTTGTAGACAGGTAGGACCTCTAGAAGGACTGGTTTCATGATCGTTCAGACAGATGGGACCAGACAGGGCTATGTTCAGGTGACAGCATCAAGAAAGGGTTATGAATATAGACCTTTAGATAGAAGGGACCTGAGCAGGGTCGTGATTACAGACCTTTAGATAGAAGGGACCTGAACAGGGTCGTGATTACAGCTTATAGACGGGACATGGAGGGGATTATGATTATAGACTTCAGAAAGATGGGATCCTGAAAGTGACTACAGTCATGGACCTTTTGACATATGGGGTCTGGATTTAGGTAATTTTCTCTATCATTTGACATATGGGGTCTGGATTTAGGTAATTTTCTCTATCATTTGACATATGGGGTCTGGATTTAGGTAATTTTCTCTATCATTTGACATATGGGGTCTGGATTTAGGTCATTTTCTCTATCATTTGACAT
This sequence comes from Sinotaia quadrata, assembly GCA_028829895.1. Taxonomy (NCBI): domain Eukaryota; kingdom Metazoa; phylum Mollusca; class Gastropoda; order Architaenioglossa; family Viviparidae; genus Sinotaia; species Sinotaia quadrata. The sequence continues at coordinate 7,159,659 of CM054180.1, read as the reverse complement.
ATGGGGTCTGGATTTAGGTAATTTTCTCTATCATTTGACATATGGGGTCTGGATTTAGGTCATTTTCTCTATCATTTGACATATGGGGTCTGGATTTAGGTAATTTTCTCTATCATTTGACATATGGGGTCTGGATTTAGGTCATTTTCTCTATCATTTGACATATGGGGTCTGGATTTAGGTAATTTTCTCTATCATTTGACATATGGGGTCTGGATTTAGGTCATTTTCTCTATCATTTGACATATGGGGTCTGGATTTAGGTCATTTTCTCTATCATTTCGATAAACTGTGGGTGGAAATAGGGAGTCGAATACAATATTAATTTCAGCGGCATACAGAAGTACTACATGATAATCTTTTAAATCAATCCCAAACTTATGGGTCAGCGCATGCTTTAAAGTTTCATTTAATAAACTATTGATGTTCAAGGCACGGGTGTACAAATCGACTGGAGCGCATAATCTCGCTTTTAGAAATTAACGAAGTGTTCAACCTAGAGTGTAAATAGTAAATAATACAATTTAGAGATAACTGAATTGTTCAACCTAGAGTGTGAATAGTAAATAATACAAAAAAAAAAACCTGGCAAATAACATGAACACATATACACTAGAAGAAATTGAGAGTAGTGCAAAAGCTGGTATTAGAAGTACGTTGTTGCTATTTTATTGTTGTTGTTGTTACGATTTTAACTTTTTTTTTGTTTTTGTATGTTTTGTTTGCCTATGGCATTTTCTGACGAACGTTTGGCCCGAGTTGTTTGAGTAATTCTGTGTCTGTTGCTCGGATATTCTTTCTCCTTTTTTTTTTTTTTTTTTTTTTTTTTGCTCATTTACCTGATAGAAGGAAAGTGAACAAATAGGTGGGATAGTAAACACTTTCAAATGTCTGGGAAAGAAAAAGCACAGATTACACGTACACTATACTAACATTCAGGCAGAGTATTTACTTGAACCTTGGCACCTGACCTGGTGTGCTGTGTTCGGGTCGTTACCTAGTAGTCTGCGGGTTCTCCAGAGCGTCCGAGAGTATGTCATTGTTCCATATCTTCATGAGCTCGGAATCAATTGCAGGTGGAATAAAAAGAGACGAATTGCGAAGTGCTCGTGTATGAGAGATTACGTGAAGTGTTCGTGTATGAGAGATTACGTGAAGTGTTCGTGTATGAGAGATTATGTGAAGTGTTAGTGTATGAGAGATTTTGTGAAGTGTTAGTGTATGAGAGATTACGTGAAGTGTTAGTGTATGAGAGATTATGTGAAATAGAGCGTACGTAGAGAAGTGTGTGGATATTTGCGCTTGTATGACACAGTACATGATTGTATAATTTTGTATTTGCGCTTGTATGACACAGTACATGATTGTATAATTTTGTATTTGCGCTTGTATGACACAGTACATGATTGTATAATTTTGTATTTGCGCTTGTATGACACAGTACATGATTGTATAATTTTGTATTTGCGCTTGTATGACACAGTACATGATTGTATAATTTTGTATTTGCGCTTGTATGACACAGTACATGATTGTATAATTTTGTATTTGCGCTTGTATGACACAGTACATGATTGTATAATTTTGTATTTGCACGAGTATATAATTTGTGTGTATATCTACAAGTTGTGCATGTATATATATATAAGTGTGTTGTGTATGTCTGTGTGTTTGTAAAATGTATATCAGTAAAGCCACTAAGACAGAGATGACATTGTATGTTTTACTTCCACTTTCAAATCTTTAATTACAATAATGTTTCCGAGCCGAGAGTGTGCTCCCGTTGCTTTGCCGACTTATACTGGTTTGTTTTTCCTGTGCCAACTTATATGATCTTTCCCTGTGCCAACTTATGCTGGATTTTTTCCTGTGCCGACTTATACTGGTTTTTTTTACAGTACTGACTTATATTGGTGTTTTTTTCTATGGCCGACTTATACTGTTTTTATTCCCTGTGCCAACTTATACTGTTTTTATTCCCTGTGCCGACATACTGTTTTTTGCCCCTGTGCCGACTTATGCTGTTTTTTGCCCCTGTGCCGACTTATACTGTTTTTATTCCTTGTACCGACTTATACTGTTTTTTCTCCTGTGCCAACTTATACTGTTTTTATTCTCTGTGCCGACTTATACTGGTTTTATTTTCCAGTACCGACTGATATTTTATTAAATGATAACTGATACTGTGGTATTTTTCACTGCCGACTGCTGTTGGTACATTTAACATTATCTTTTCTTGAAATCATAAATCTGCCGACAGCCAGTGCATAATTCGCGACTATCAACATGTCATCTATATGCCATTTGCCAGTGTATACTTCTTAACTTCTGACATCTATTAATCATCTTTTGGTGTATGCTTTTCACTTTCTGACGTCTATTTATCATCTGCTACTGTCTGATCTGTACAGGTATTCAAACTTTTTGCCCTCTGAGGGCATATGATTTGCCATTATATTTGATTTATTTGCCACCTGTATTTGAATTGTTTGCCATATGTCTGATCCTAATTTATCTCTTTCATCTGATCAGAGTATTGACTGTCTATATTCTGTTGATATATTTTTGCCACCAGAGTAATATTATTTAAATCTGAATATAAGTTTTCTAATTATTATTAAAATAAAGCAGCTGGAGATAACCGCCACGTATATCTGTAGATGATATTGAGTTATCTGCACTTTCATTATATTTCAGTGTGGAAAAATTGCTTTAATTCACTCACAATATAATATATATTACTCTTCAAGTTTGACATAATTATGTTTCTCTTCGTTTTACAATTATATTTTCTTGATGCAAGCATATTGAATTTCTGACTCGTGTTAAACAGACATGAAAGTTTCGTTCCAACTGACACGGGATCTAAATCTCAAGGGAATTGTAACAATTTCCAAGCACGATTACTCGAATCGTCTTCAAATGAGCTAAAGCATTTATCTCCCTTCTTTGCAAGATCAAGATACTAATTAAACAACCAAATCAAGCTTCTAATGAATGTAATGATTGAAAAAAAAGTTCTCGGTTTGGGATGAAGTTAATTTTAAAAATATTTTACTTCTAATTTCCAGTGTCATCTGATTCAAATTATAGCCCTCTTCATCGTCAGCGACCTCGACTTTGGAGAAAAATGTATTTCAATGCGCAATGGTTCTTCCATTTTCTCATTTTGACTGAAATATTGATTTTAAAAAGCGCGGGCTTTCGACGCAAACTAAAGTGGAATCACTTTGACATCTTATTTTCCAAATATTAATATTTTATAATTTAAAAAAAAAAACACTTTCTGAATTTTAAAAAAAATGGTTACATTGATCTCTTGTGTAGTAATCTCACACGTACAATGATGTAATGTTTGAAATTTATAACATCGTTACACCTCTAAATAACAGATTTTTAAACACAAAAAAATCTATGGATTATGTGTTTTAATTAATTATAATCAGTAAAAGAATTAGGATGACAAATGACTTCTACTGTAACGTCAGTTAGGTCATGAGATCCCACTCTGCATTGACATTCTATACTGCCGATCTATAGTGAAGTACTAGACTCTTAATCTACAGTGAAGTACTAGACTGTTAATCTACAGTGAAGTACTAAACTCTTAATCTACAGTGACGAACTAGATTATCAATCTACAGTGATGTACTAGACTGTTAATCTACACTGACGTACTAGACTGCTGATCTACAGTGACAACATACTAGACTACCAATCTACACTGACGTACTAGATATCTACAGGGACGTACTAGACTGCCAATCTATAGCGAGGTACTAAGCTTCCAATCTACAGTGACGTACAAGGCTGCCAGTTCAGAATAAGATCAGTGGTTAGAGAGAGTATTGGTACTCGTTAACATTTTTTTCCAGTTTCAAAATATTTTTAGGTCAGTCTGTAACACAACTAAGAAGAATATTCCAGGCTCTGAGACTGGGCAGCGCCCGACATGTAGGAAAGAAAATCAACATCTACTGTCACATGTATACACGTACACACGCACACAACATACATTTCTTGTGGAAATGAACCAAATTATGCATTCGTGGAGCTTGGCCACCTGGGTACGTTTTGCGCTGGTGTATTTAAAAGAATAAAACTCTGCCCTCCCTGCCACCAACTGTACCCACACACGAACAGTACACAGAAAAATGGAATAAGTGTACACACACACACGAACAGTACACAGAAAAATGGAATAAGTGTACACACACACACGAACAGTACACAAAAGAATGGAATAAACTGTACCCACACACGAACAGTACACAGAAAAATGGAATAAGTGTACACACACACACGAACAGTACACAAAAGAATGGAATAAACTGTACCCACACACGAACAGTACACAAAAGAATGAAATAAACTGTACTCACACACGAACAGTACACATAAAAATGGGATACATTGTACCCACACACGTTCAGTACACATAAACATGGAATAAATTTTACCCACCCACCCCACACACACACGAACAGTACACTTAAGCAGGGAATGGATATTTTCTCCGCTCGTGTTTGTGCATGTCGGGTTAACAGTTTTGCACTGATTAGCAAGGGCAGTATCATAAAGCCAAAGCATGATTATGCTTAGAAGTCAGCTGGTTCAGGGTTTTATGTCCGCTTCCAACGTTTATTTCACAGACATTTGGGTAGCATCTAGGGAGGGGTTTAGGGTGAGACAGGTAAAATTAATCACCTCGCGGACTTCTGGGGAATGAATCTTTAGCATAAATCGCTCGTGTTATGTCCCTTGCTGTGTATATGAAATATATATAAGAGTGATAAATAAAGCACTGATTTCCAAAGATCTCACTGATAATTAGGGTTACAAAGTAGTAGTTCCTTATTACTGATTACACAACTGATACTTAATCTAATATTGACTAAGTAACACCTGTTTTGGCTACCAGTAACTAACACTTGTTTTGCCTAGCAGGCTAAATAACACCTGTTTTGCCTAGAAGTAGCTAAGTAACACCTATTTTGCCTACCAAAGGCAAAATAAGTGGCTAAATGACACAGTTTTGCCTGCCAATGGTTAAATAATCCATGTTATACCTACCTGTGATAAATAACAACTATTTTGCCTACCGATGGTTAAATAATTTTTGTTTTAACTACCTCTAGTTAAATAAAACATGTTTACCGACCTGCTCATATTTTGTCTACCTGTAGTTAAATAACACATGTTTATCTACTTGAAATAATGCGTTTATCTACGTGAAATAACACATGTTTACGTGAAACAGCACATGTTTATCTACGTGAAACAAGACATGTTTATCTATGTGAAATAACACGTTTATCTACGTGAAACAACACATGTTTATCTACGTGAAACCACACAGGTTTATCTATGTGAAATAACAATATTTTTTTACTACCAGTGGCTAAATAATATTGCTTTATCAAATATTGCTAAGTATTGTAGGTTTTGTAATAATGATTGCTTAGTTGATAATCATTATAATTGGGCCTTTTGCCTGAGTGACCACAAAACGGTTGTCTTGCCTGAGATGCTTATGTAGACCCTAACTATTGTTTTGCCTTCCAGTGGCTACATGGCATTTTGTTTCTGTCCATTAGTGTTAAGTAACTCTTGCTTTCTAACAGCAGTATATATTAGTAATTACATCCCCAACCATCTCTTCTAGGTCACACAAACAAGTTAGCCAAAATGTGGGTTTAAGATAGCAAGAGAAAGAATATTTATTAATAACAGTAAAAAGAAAACAATAGCATTGGATTTCCGAAAAGACAGTTCAACCGAGACCGTTTATTTACTGTCCCAACGTTAGCGATTGTTTACTGATTACTGTACTTCCGGTTGACTATGTGACTTGAGATCATTTAGCTCTGTTGTCTATAGAGATGAATGTCATTTTACTCATGCAACACCTTCTCGCCCGTGTTGACAATGTCCAAAGACCACGTGACAACCATCAGCTTGAGGCTAGAGTTGGGTGTGCATTGGGTGTGAAAATGATGGTCAGTTCAGCAGAAAATCATGACAATAAGGAAGGAAAATGGCCAGTTGCAATAGACAATTGTATCTCTGTGTAGCCGCTGATAAATACGAGTCAACGTTAAGGCTTTATAGCAACAGCATTAGATGACTCTTACAATTTTAGGTCATTAAACATTAGCTACATGCTAAATTATAATTTACAAAGTTCTCTTATGAAGAGGCATTTACAAATGTGACAATAATATTCCAATTCCACATTTATATAATCAAGCAGCATTCTACACAGCACTCTGATCAATAATTATAATATACAAGGGTAATTTCTGAGAAGTCAATATATTTACCACTCTTGGAGACGAGTAAACTCCCATTACGCAGATTTCAACCCTTCATGAACGGCCTGGGAACAGTGCGTAAGAACGTGTGGATCTAACAGCAACATATATATGAATGACTCTGGGTCAAACTACAAGTTCTCTCACTCATAGATCGGAACGCTGATGTCCATATAAGGGCATACCTTACCCTGTCAACATTCACCCATCCTTACTGTCACACTTCCCGATTCTATACATTTCCAGTGTCCACGCTTGATCAACGAACTTGACCTCAATCCATTACTGCGTGTAGCTAGGTGGGTACGGCAGATTGCATAAATATAATCGGCCATGCGGAGGTCTGCCATAACTAGTAAATATCAGCTACTGATTATTAGTATAGAAAAAGAAATAATAAAAACATAAAGAGCATAATTTGCTCCATGGTTCGACCATCATAGTGGCCACAGAGTTTTTATAGTTAGTGTATAACTAACTGTTGTTTTACCTACTAGTGATTACATTAGCAGTGACTACATAAATGTGTTTAGTCCAAAAGTGACTACATAAATGTGTTTAGTCCAATAGTGACTACATAAATGTGTTTAGTCCAATAGTGACTACATAAATGTATTTAGTCCAATAGTGACTACATAAATGTGTTTAGTCCAATAGTGACTACATAAATGTGTTTAGTCCAGTAGTGACTACATAAATGTGTTTAGTCCAATAGTGACTACATAAATGTTGTTTAGTCCAATAGTGACTACATAAATGTTGTTTAGTCCAATAGTGACTACATAAATGTTGTTTAGTCCAATAGTGACTACATAAAAGTTGTTTTGCCAAATAGTTACATAACTTGAGTCTAATTGTAATTGTATAACATGCTGAGTGTAATAGTGGCTTCATACATGTTGTTTAGTCTAATAGTGGCTACATAAATGCTGTTTAGCCTAATAGTGGTCACATGGGTTTATACTAATAGCGGCTACACAAATGTTGTTTAGAGTGGCAGCATTGCTCCCTAAGAGTGATGACGTTTTTGCGTACTGTTTAACAGTGACAGCATTGCTCCCTAAGAGTGATGACGTTTTTGCGTACTGTTTAACAGTGACAGCATTGCTCCCTAAGAGTGATGGCGTTTTTGCGTACTGCTTAACAGTGACAGCATTGCTCCCTAAGAGTGATGGCGTTTTTGCGTACTGCTTAACAGTGACAGCATTGCTGCTTTGATTTAAAACGTGGCCTCAAATTTGCTGTCTACTCTAGTAAACACCATCGCACTTGTCTGCAGAGCGACGTTTACATAACTGTTTTAACACCACTGACTTATGATAATTAATGGAATATCAAGGACATGAATAATGTGAAATGAACAACTTACCCAGGTACGCCGGCTTTGGACATTGCAATTTGTACGACTCGACATGATGAGGCTGACACAAGGAAAAGTCAAGACTTGTGTGAATCATTTCCGTTTAACAGCGTCTAATTATTAACCAACTAAAGATGAACGTTTTCGTGGAAACATTTTTCCTTGAGAACTGTTTTATCTCCTGCTGTATAACGCTTATGTGGAAACAGTATTTTGTTTTCTTGAGAACGTTAATAACCTGCTGTGTTGAATAAACTATTTTTCATATACATGTCATAGCATTTGGCAACAGATTGGTTGCTGACTTGTAAGATAATAAATGTAAATATTAAGGAATACATTAACTAATAAGTAAATAAATAAACAGCAACACAAATGAATATGCAATCAATGCAAATGTAGATTCTATAGAAAGAAAGAAGGAAGAATAAAAGGAGGAAGTAAACTTTATTTTTCGGCTGTTAAAGGTCGTACACTGTTTGACCTATTTACAAATGTTCCGTTTGATATAATCTGCATATAATTAGTAGTAGTAATAATTATGTCATTGATGACGAAGTTATAGGCCTGGTGGACTACATCTAGAATAACAACAAAAGATGAGCCACTGATAGAAGCAGTAAAAATGAGTGAATTATACCAATCCACAAACAAACAAAACAAAACCAAAAAAGAACATGGAAGAAAACAGCAAAAAGGCATTAGCCAAAAACTTGTCCAAGGCAAATATGCGACACAAGCTGATGAAACTGCACGGCGGTGCATCGTTATGATATGGTGTTCTCAAGGATTGTAAATTAAGATCAACATGCTTATCATTATGCATTCAATTAAATATAGTATATGAATTTAAGCTTATTTTTATTCGTGCGTGTGTATGTGGAGTGTGTTTTATGCATGCTTGTGTGTGTGTGTGTGTGTGTGTGTGTGTGTGTGTGGTGTGTGTGTGTGTAAGCATAAATGTGTTGTGTGCATTGTACAACTGTGGTTTTTCATATTTTGTCACTGTCATGTGTAATATTCACAGGGGGTTGTGAAATGCTTACAAAATAATTACAGAAACATCATCATCGTCGTCTTCATCATTATTATCACCTAAATCGTCATTATCTTCACCGTTCTTGTTATCATCATCATCATCATTATAATCACCATCATCGTAAACATAATGTATGAGTGTCTGACCGTCCATCTGCTGTCTTTGATAAATATAATCTTGGATAACTAAATATCTCTGTCCCACTTTCTATGAATCACTCTTCTACTCACCCTTTCACTCACTCCTCAACTCATTCGCTTGTTCGCTCACTCGCTCCCTTCTTCTTTCTTACATTCCTTTACTCACTCAGTAACTCACTTATTCACTCCTCTGTTCAAATTCGTACACACTCCCCTACTCATTTACTAGAATTCTCACCTTATCTACTCTCTCTGGCTCACTCCTCTGCTCAACTCACCAGAATAATCCTATACTTTTTTTGGCGCACTCAATCACGTTGTTGCTCACGCACGTATGAAGTAAATCACGTATTAATGAATCAGCCAGCCATTATTAATAAACGGACTTAAGATATTTTTTTTCAGTTTTTTATTTACTGAATATATCTTTCTCCTTTAACGGAAAAGAAACGAATGTTCATCATGCTGTTGTTGTTGGGTTTGCTTCCCATTTTTTTATCGTGCAACCTGTCAAAAGTATTTTATATCCTACATTTTTCTTTCAGATACTGTTACATTGTTGCCATGATCCTTTAGCTATTATCGCCGACTTCCGGTTGCCTTGCCAAGGTAATCATACAAACTCAACCGAGAAATGTCAAATATTTCGTAATTTACTGGCACTTCAGTGTTAATAGAGATCAGGACTGTTTCTTTCTAACAATCAATAGAATTATATTACACACATGAAACAAAGGCGGCATTAAGCAAACAGCCTTGCTGATGGTAATATAATCTAGATTTCAGGGCGCCGGAAGTTTTGCATGCATTCTTTACTGATTAACAATATTACTGGATAGAGCTGGGGGTCAGTGTGTCATTGTCATGGATACAATATTCGCTGTTAACTTTTTCAGACTTTGGAATTAGACGGCGAGGATTATTCAAGGGACTGAAAATAACTCAAGATCATGTAACTGGAAATGAGGATTGTTCCTGTTTGTGCTGCTTTAAAGTTTCTTTCTCGTATTTATCAGTTTACAGCAGAAAACAGAAATACAGAAAAGAAAGATTACAGGTGTGATATTGTAGTTTTCGACAGTGAAAATGTCAAACGCTTTTAAGGCCTGCTTACAAGCATGACCTTGCTTTTAGTAATTTTAAAGTAAGATGTATTATATATATTGCATTATAAATTGTGTGTGTGTGTGTGTGTGTGTGTGTGTGTGTGTGTGTGTGTGTGCGCGCGCGCATACGACAATGTTAAAGAAAGAAAGAAAGAAAGAGCATGTCAAATTAAAACTGACAGCAAATTATTAAACATTTTAATGTAGTTATATTATGAAGAACACCTCTCACACGATTAACGGCTCTTTAAAACTGCATAAAACGTTAGCATTATTAGTGTAGAAGGAGACCTATAAAGGAAGAAGAAAAGAAGGTCGGATTAAATTCGATTTAAATTCCCGATTAAATACCACCTCTCTTTCCTTACTTCTATTGTTCAGCCATGAAGTTTGATTTTAAAAAAAAATCTAATTTGCGCTTAGGAACATTGTACAGGAAAGGAAAACGTCAAACGGTCATTTGGAAAATCAACAACGTCAAATCACTTCGAACGGTGGCATTAAAATAAAATGATTTAAAACCAATACACAAACGGCACTCGGTTTTCTAAAGGTTCATTCACACATTCCGCGGCGACGCAAAAGAAGAGGCTGCTTTCCTGTTTCAAAACAATGAGTGGTTTTCATTAGGACTCTTTGACTGGTTCAGCTCAGTGCTAGGAACAACAGCCGGGCCTTTTACACCACAATAGAGGCATGATTGTCTTTGAAGGAAGTTGTTCTTCCACAATTCAATTAAATTGTATTTTTTTAAGAACAATTTTAATCTGGGGAAGTCATAATTGGAACCTAAACCTGCTACGAACGTGAACTACAATCCGTTCGTTTATATGTATTTATTTTACAATGAAAGCATTCCAGTTCTTTGGGGGGGGGGGGGAACAACAAATTCCAATCCCATTAAAAAGTTCGAGTTCGACAGAGTTAACACCCTTTCTCACGTGATGAAGAACGTGCTAAGAAAAACTGGTGTGCTGATAAACTGCTTAATCTCTGCTCTGTAGAGTAAAACCTGACAATCAATCCCCTAACCTTTCAAGATACCTGATTGTAGATATGCTTTAAGCAAATGACGTCATCGGTGGTTCTTAACACACTAAGCATCAACAACTCATTTTTTTTTTTTTAGCGCGAAGTGAAGACAATAGCTGCGGCTCTTTCTTTGTTGGCAGGAATTGTTGTTGATTGATAACATTTGTCAAACCGAAATATTGATTTGTTGGAAGGAATTCTTGCTGGTTGATACCCTTTGTCAAACCGAAATATTGACGAACATATCATAAATGGTTTGATGTGCTTGAACGCAGAAATATTATTGAATTGCTCTTTAACATCAATAGCTCGTGATGGATTTGTTTTATGAACATCAATAGCTCGTGATGGATTTGTTTTATGAACATCAAGAGTTCATGAAGGATTTGATTTTGAACATCAACAGTTCATGGCGGGTTAGTTTTTGAACATCAAGTTGTTCGGACTGATTACTTTTTTCTAAAACAAGTGACGGACTGATTGTTGTGTAAGATTAACTAATGAAGTGCTAAAGTTTGTTTAATACTAAATAATGAATTGACAAATGAATTTTAATACTAAATAAGGAAGAACCAAATTTTGTTGAAAAATAAATAATGAAGAACCAAATGTTTTTTAATACTAAATAATAAATGATTAAGTGTTGTTTAATACTAAATCATAAGGATTAAATGTTGTTTAATATTAAATAATAAATGATTAAGTGTTGTTTAATACTAAATAATAAAGGATTAAATGTTGTTTAATACTATATAATAATGGATTAAATGTTGTTTAGTACTAAATAATAACGGATTAATTGTTGTTTAATACTAAATCATAAGGATTAAATATTGTTTAATACTAAATAATAAAGGATTAAATGTTGTTTAATACTAAATTATAAAGGATTAAATGTTGTTTAATACTAAATAATAACGGAATAATTGTTGTTTAATACTAAATCATAAGGATTAAATGTTGTTTAATATTAAATAATAAAGGATTAAATGTTGTCTAATACTAAATAATGAAATAACTGCATGTGGAAAAAAACGATCAAACACGAGATTGTTTTGTAATACCCAGAAGTTAAACAGTTATTGTTTTGTTATACCCAGAAGTTAAACAGTTATTGTTTTGTAATACCCAGAAGTTAAACAGTTATTGTTTTGTAATACCCAGAAGTTAAACAGTTATTGTTTTGTAATACCCAGAAGTTAAACAGTTATTGTTTTGTAATACCCAGAAGTTAAACAGTTATTGTTTTGTTATACCCAGAAGTTAAACAGTTACTGTTTTGTAATGACAATATATGAGGCACTGATTGTTTTGTAACATCAACAACTAACGCAGTGATTGTTTTGTAACCCACTATGTACACAAGTTGATCTAGTACACGGATTGATCAGTAGTAATCCAAAACACAATCATATCAGTAATAATATATACTATTATGTAGTAGGAATCCAAAACACGATTTAATCGGTAATAATCTAAAATACTATTCAGTAATAATCTAAATACCATTCTGTAGTAACTAACACACGATTAGATCCGTAATATTCTAAAATACAACTCAGAACACAGTTTGATCAGTGATAATTTAAACTACAATTCAGAACACGGATCAGTGATAATCTAAAATATAAATCAGTAGTACTGTAACACAAGATTGGATCAGTAGCAATGTAGCACAAGATTGGATCGGTAGTAATGTAGCACAAGATTGGATCAGTAGTAATGTAGCACAAGATTGGATCGGTAGTAATGTAACACAAGATTGGATCAGTAGTAATGTAGCACAAGATTGGATCGGTAGTAATGTAACAAAAGATTGGATCAGTAGTAATGTAGCACAAGATTGGATCAGTAGTAATGTAACACACGATTGGATTAGTAGTAGTGTAACACAAGTTTGGATCAATAGTAATGCAAAACCCGACTGGATCGGTAGTATTGTAACACACGATTGGATCAGTAGTAATGTAACACACGATTGGATCAATAGTAATGCAAAACCCGACTGGATCAGTAGTAATGTAACACACGATTGGCTCAGTAATCATTTACACACCATTAGATCAGTGACAACATAGTACACAGTTGCATCAAAGTAACATATCATATAATTAATTTTGATTAATTTGTTAATCCAGTCAAAGTAACTTATCATATAATTAATTTTGATTAATTTGTTAATCCAGTCAAAGTAACTTATCATATAATTAATTTTGATTAATTTGTTAATCCATTCAAAGTAACGTATCATATAATTATTTTTGATTAATTTGTCCTATATGCCGATATTGGACACTGTTATGAAATGTTTCTTGTTTAACAAATAAATATTTGTCGTGTCAATAATCGCTCACCTTTCCTCATAAGTTACATTTCTATAAAAGAACGGAAAATGTGTTTTTCGATAAAGCATATATTCGGGGTGGGTAGGGGGTTAGAACTCACTATTTAGCAAGTTAATTACTTCATCATCACAAACCATAACTGTATTAATCAATCATTTTAATTAATTATACTACTGAGCTAATTATAATGCTTGTCAAAAAATGATGCATGATTACAATTCGAATAAAAATAAAACACCCCCCTCACCCCCCACCAAAAAAAAAAAGTAAATAGTCAGAGAGACAAGTCTGTGAAATGAGAGGATGCAAGGAAAACCTCAATATATAAGTGTCACTTCAAAGCAATGGTTTTATTTTCCAGGCTGGAGTCTGGGGAAAAATGTATTAAAATGTTTCATTTTAAATTTCCACATAATCCATAGGAACCTGGCGCAGCTCTGGCATCAAACACTCGTGACTGGCAGCAGAAGAAATTATAGAAGTGTAATGTCAACATCATTGAAAGAATCGAAATTTTATGTTACAGTTCGGTTACTTCTTAGTTAATTTTGCCTTCGTCGAATGCACGCACGCACGCACGCACACACACATACACACACATACACACACACACACACACACATACACACACACATACACACACAAGTATATATATATCATTGAGTGAGTGAGTGTGTTTGTGGTATGTGGTGTTTGTGTTTGTGGTATGTATGAGTGTGTGTGATGTGTGTGTGTGTGTGTGTGTGTGTGTGTGTGTGTGTGTGTGTGTGTGTGTTTGTTTGTGTGCATATATGCGAGCATGTGTTCGTGACTGAGTGCAGTTCAAGTGTGGTCGTCATACGAGTCTGCACGTGATTGCCTCTGCGTTGATTTTTTCCTAATGAACTAAATGAGACATGAAATGTTTGGGTTTTGTTGGGTTATGAGATAGAATTCGGAAACATGAAAACGACTCAATCGGACAGGATGAAAACGATTCAATCCGATACCAGTCTAAACGACAACAGGAGCGCCATAAATAGAACCAAGATTTATCAAAGACGACCCCAGCAGACACGTCTAGTCTGACAAATTGGGAGCTCATTCGTCTAAGGAGCAAACTAGAAAGAAGTTTTAGTGTTGTTGCTTGCTTGCTTACCTTTCTGATTTTATTCATGTTTTTCTTGTCGGAAGTGGCCATGACTGTAGTTTTGAAGATGCCTCTATGCCGGAAGTCAATCAATTACCCCATAACAGCTCTCCATCTGGCCAGCGGTTGGCGGCGATAAATTCGAGTCATCCAGTGGCGAAAGAAAATCCACTTCGCGTCTCCATAAAGTTAATCAGAGAACAAGCACACACGCGATTGTATATCCAGGAAGCTCATTCATAGTCGCGTGCACTTCACTGCAGCAAATTGCAGGCCTACACCTAATGGTCCGCAGCCAGAGGGGAAAAAACAATTAATAAAAGAAATGTGAAATAAGCCGATGGCTTTTCTTTGAGCCTAAAAATAACGCTGGTGCCAACCACTTGCAAGTTTAAGCAAATCCATCTGAAAACGATCTTAATTATTGCAAGCAGATCGTGTTGCTTCACTTTAACACTGAGCTTGATGCTAAAACATATCTGGATTAAATGGTTGCATTTGATTTATTAAGGTGTAATAGTTTCCAGTCAGTGTAAAATAACGATTAGCTGTTGAAATCTTAAGATAAATTTGGAAGATGCTACTTTTCCATAGAAATTGTAAACAAAGATTTAAAATGAAAATAACTATTATCCGAAGAAAACTTAAACACATTTAAGATAAATAAGTGTGTGCTTGAAACAAATCTGAAAAAAGAAACTCATCTTTTGACTTAAATAAGTCAAGAAATCTGATACCAATATTTCTTTGACTGTTATGTCCAAACAAATCTAAAACAAAAATCTCTTTGACTGAACTACCCAAACAAATCCTAAACGAATATATCTTTGACTGAAATGTCCTAAACAAACATCTCTTTGACTGAAATGTCCTAAACAATCTAATACAAATATCCTTTTGAAATGTCCAATACAACACTACCAATCAACTGTCTGTAAAATTACAGGAACAACACGTCAAACACAACCATTCAATTGCCGCGCAAAGTACGAGAAGCAACGCAATTATACAATGCTACAAATCAATTATTCATCAAAACACCAGAATCAACACGTATCAAAGTCATTTGGTCAACGAGGTTAAATTTATGGCGAAATGGCAGTCAGATTAATTAGGAGAGAAATATTTTTTCTATCAGCTCACAACACCTATTATCTCAGCCTTCATGTCACTATCTCCCATAGTAAAAGAAAAGAAACAAAATAGAATCACTGATGTTTTTCTCCAGTCATTATATTATTGCTCCTGTTGCTGGCTCAACTGTGTAACTTCTGGTAACCCGAATAAAAGCTGGCTGGCTGTGTAACTTCTGGTAACCCGAATAAAAGCTGGCTGGCTAGACAGACCTGAGAGAACAGTAATGCACTTTCTTCTGTCTGAGCACACATGTCTTCGATTGCAAGTACTCCGGTCTGATGTGGCACATAATTTTGTGGTGGGTTCGCGAACAGTGCATAATGTTGTTGCATATTTGTGTGTTCCTAAGACATTGCCGTGAACATAATACAGGAAAGCATTTCTAGTAACAGTCTTAGACATCATACAGGAATGCACTTCTAGTCAGTCTTAGACATCATACAGGAATGCACTTTAGTCAGTCTTAGACATCATACAGGAATGCGTTTCTAGTCAGTCTTAGACATCATACAGGAATGCACTTTAGTCTTAGACATCATACAGGAATGCACTTTAGTCAGTCTTAGACATCATACAGGAAAGCATTTCTAGTAATAGACATCATACAGGAATGCACTTTAGTCAGTCTTAGACATCATACAGGAATGCGTTTCTAGTCAGTCTTAGACATTATACAGGAATGCACTTCTAGGCACAGTCCTAGACATTGTACTGGAATGCATTCCTGTTCACAGTCCTAGATATTATTCTAGGCATGCAAGATTGTAATCCCTGTCACAGCTCTATACATTATTATCAAGTACACAGAAACGCATTCCTAGTCGTTAGCACATGCAAAGAATATTCCAAATAACTTTTTCAGGTAACTGCAGAACTTTAAAGAATATATTCTTCATCACATTCCTAGACACTACTATGTGTGGTGGAGTCAATTTGCCTATCCTTATTTCTAGACTTGTTATACAAATTGTTAAATTGTCTAAGTGACCCGACATTGGGCACTTGTTATGATGGTATTTTGCCTATCCTTATTTCTAGACTTGTTATACAAATTGTTAAATTGTCTAAGTGACCCGACATTGGGCACTTGTTATGATGGTATTTTGCCTATCCTTATTTCTAGACTTGTTATACAAATTGTTAAATTGTCTAAGTGACCCGACATTGGGCACTTGTTATGATGGTATTTTGCCTATCCTTATTTCTAGACTTGTTATACAAATTGTTAAATTGTCTAAGTGACCCGACATCGGGCACTTGTTATGATGGTATTTTTGTAAGTGTCAGAGTTGGAGTAAACAACTCAAGGTGAGAATATGCTGGAAATTGCTGACTCAATCCTAGCCAGTTCCAACTGGATGAGTAATTTTTATTATCCATGTTTACGATTTACGAGAACGAAACCAGCCAATGGGCTGTGATCAAACATTTACCTGCCGTAGAAAATACTAGTGTCTATTCACTTGAATTTGGAGTGGAAAGAGTCCAACCATGAAAGTGAATATAAACGAGAATGGAGTTAAAGATGAATAAATTGGAAATTTAGCGTTTGTTTCCTGATCATATTTTACAGGGAATAAGCAGTCTTTCCTTCTTTTACCTGAATCTCCTGGTCTGCTGGTTGTAAATCACTGCAATTGTAGAAGACACAAGAAGTAACTACCGTGATGTATACGTGTGAGGAATACACTGTTCTCCAATAGTGTATGGTGGCTACATTAAGCAATTTCTGGTACAAGAAAGTTATTGGAAATTGCCACAATTGTTGTTTTGCCTGAGGGAGCTAATATGGCAGAAAACCAGATGGCCTTACACCCCGAAGCAGATGTAGACAGGCTCTATGTATCTCGAAAAAGGGAGGCCGAGGTCTCAAGAAAATCAAACATGTCATTGAAGGAGAAGTCATTGGCCTTGTGGACTACATCTGGAATACCAACAAAGATGATCCACTGATAGAAGCAGTAAAGATGAGTGGACTATTCCAACCCCCAGAAACAGACAAAGAAACATGGAAGAAAACAACGAAGCAAGAACTAGCACATACATGGAGCCAGAAACCTCTGCATGGCCAGTATGTACGACAAGCCGACGAAATATCAAGAAAGCAATCAACGTACAGTGGTTGAAAGAGGCAGGATTGAAAGCAGAAACAGAAGCACTCATAACAGCTGCACAAGATCAAGCACTCAACACCAAATCACACAAAACGGAAATCATGAAAATTTCAAATTATTCCATATGTAGACTCTGCAAATCCATGGATGACAACAGACCACATAATTGGATGTCAGGTTCTGGCTGGAACAGAATACACCAAACGACACAATGAAGTGGCAAAACACATACATAGAAATATGTGTGAGAAATGAAATGAAAGAGAAGAACTAAAAATAAAAGGATAAAAGTGAGAAAAAATTACAGTTGGAAAGTGAAGATAAAGCAAAAGATTACAGATTGAAGATAAGGAGAAAAGATTAAAGACTGAAAGAGATTTAGAATTTGCCCAGTTAGAAGCCAATGATAAAAGAAACATGGCTTGGCTTAATTCAACTGAAGATACTGGAAGAAAGCTTAAAGATAAATGAGAGGGCAGCTAAGGATCAGGAAGTGAACCTAGAATTTTATTTTCATTATTTCAATAGGAAAGAGGAAAATATAGAGGAGGAAAATATAGAGGACTGTGTGCTAAGCTTTAATCAGTGAGCTGTAAGATTAAGCCTTCAGAGAATCCATGACTTAACCAGTTAGTGGCAGTTATGAAAGTTCAATACAGAATAGTCTTTAACAGACTTCCAGAGGAACAAGCTACATATTAGGCTTATAAGGCATAATTGCTAGCATACTTTAAAGTGATTAGTGATATGTACAGAGGTTTTACCAGTTCAAGAGAGAGCAGAGTGATACATTTTTACAGGCAGCTAGTAAGCTAACAAACGTTTTGACAAGATTATTAGAGCTGGATGAGGTGAAACATGACAGTGGGAATGACAATTTACAGATTTCATGCCCACTAGCACATTTAGCTTATGTTAAGGACAAAAGACAGAAAAATCTAAATCTAATAGAAGCAGCTGATAGATATGAAGAAATATATGGGACACATAATCTTCAGCTAATCTTAATTTTGAACCATGCAGGCTAGTTAAGTGATGACCAAATGTCAGAATGACAGGCCAGATAATAAACCTAACACATTATCCTCTCTCACACCTCCTCCATTTAAAAAGACAGAGTACCCACAACTCACCCAAACAGTAAAGACAAAGGTGTTAAGAATGAACCAGTAATGTGCTTTAGCTGTGGTAAACCAGTCCATATTAAATGTTATTGCCCATGTAACATAAATGTCATAGAACCAAGAGGCACGCCTCATTTTAATGCATACATAAATGGATAGTGTTCAAGTCCTTTGTGACACTGGTTGCAGAGTAGGGTTAGTAGTACACCCTAGCCTAATGAAGGAAAGGGACTACACTGAAAAGTTTCAAACAATCACTCTATCCAATGGTTTAAAAGATAAAGTATCCATTGTGATGGTAGACAGAGATAGCAAGTATGTAGATGGAATCATTCAGGTTGTAGGTCTAGTAAATTGTGCTGAGAGTGCTATCATGTAAATGCATTCTCAATGGTGAGGAAACCCCAGATTCACTCAACAAGCTGCAGCACAGAAAGCTGAAGCGAAGGGAATGTGTGAAGGTAGGAAAGTGAACCAGGAATAGTCAGTGGAAGTGTGAAGGGGATGCACCAACAACATTGGCTGAAACTGTCATTGGTGGCGTTGTCACCAGGATGTCACATAAGACTCAGTCATGGCAGAGCAGATAATGGCTTCTGACTGTCTGAAAGGGGAAAAGGCCCTGCTCAGAGCAGTACAATTGACAGACAATTCTCTAGGAAAATGCCATGAGAAGAACAAACTCTCAGGATTCTGTGGAGCTTCAACGGAAGGGTGGTCTCTTGATATGTAAACAGGAAGGGACTGATAGCAGGCACTTGGTGGTACCACTGAGCTACCAAGTGAAAGTGTGGCATTTGGCTCATGATCCACCCACTGCAGGTCATCTAGGACCAAGCAAAACTTTAGCTCATGTGGAGGCTGAGTTTTATTGACCAGGTATGACAGGAACATAACTTGGTACTGTCAGTCCTGTGATATCTGTCAGCTCATAAAAGAAAATGGAATGCCCAGTTCCATTTGGTGAAATCACAACAAATGATATTCCTTTTAGGCGCGTAGCCATTGATCTCATTGAAGAATTAGTGCCCTCATTGGGTTGAGGACACAGATGGATTCTCACCCTCATTGATTATGCTAAGTGTTATCCTGAGGCGGTTGCTCTTCATTCCATTCGTATCATGTCAGTAGCGAACGTGCTGTTCACTATTTTCTCGCATGTAGGATTTCCAATTTTGAGAGAGTTAATGAAAGAGATTAATGATCTATTGAGGGTGGTATCTTCTGGAGAATTGTTAATTACATAAATTAAGAATCTCATCACTTGTAAATAGTTATGGATGATTAAATAATAACAATCATAACCATTAACTTGTTGGCATTGTCATTACACTATGTATATAGAAATGCATTCCAAGTCATATTCCTGGACATAAGTATATATCCTATATATAGAAATTCATTCCTAGTCACATTCCTAGTCACTGCCATATAAATTACATTCTTAATAATACGATGAATGAAATAGCATATTCCTAGAGGTATTCCTACTCACTAAAGTGTACATCAATGAGTATACCATGTCACATTCTTAGTCATTGCAATGCATATAGAAGAGGATTCGATCACATACCTGGTTTTTACAGTGTTTGTAGAAGTACACTCCTTGTTATGTGCCTAGTAACTTTTTTTGTCTCACTCCCAGTCATATCCTAAGTCTCATTTTTTACTCAGTACACTCTTTGTTATATGCCTAGTAACTTCTCTTGTCTCACTCCCAGTCATATCCTAAGTCTCATTTTTTACTCAGTACACTGCATTTAGAAGTACATTGTAACCATTTTGCAAGTTATGTTCTCTGTCATATTACTAGTTAGTAGTAACTAAATGTGGAAGTGGCGTTCTAGTAACACTCCTAGTTGCATTCCTGATCAAATTTCCAGTTACTGCAATGTGAGTAGGAGTGCAGCACTAGTCGTATTTGTGTAATTACGTGAATAAAGCAGTGCACTACTAGATATACTAGAATAATTACGTCAATATAGACGTGCACTACTAGATATACTAGAATAATTACGTCAATATAGACGTGCACTACTAGATGTATTCTTATAATAATTACGTCAATAAAGTAGTGCACTACTAGATGTATTCTTATAATAATTACATTAATATAGACGTACACTACTAGATGTATTCTTATAATAATTACGTCAATATAGACGTGCACTACTGTTATATTTTGGTCAATAATTACGTTAATATAGCCGTGCATTGCTATTTGTATTCTTGTCGTAATAATGTCAATAAAGAAGTGCATTCAAATTCGCAGTCATTTTGTCTTATATTCAGAATTTTGAGCCACATTTCTTGTTCTAACGTCCACTACTGAAATACTCATCCAAACACTGTTTACTTTTAATCTCTTGCCCTGTCCGGCTGTCTTGCAAGGAATTTGTACACACAACGAGGTGGGTGGTGGTGGAAATCTACATAGCAACTAGTTTTTCCTAGTTTTTCCTACATAGCAACTAGTTTTTTGAACGGCTGTTACAGAGTTTGCACTTAAGAAAAGACATCTCCACTGACATACCATGTTAAAATAAAGTGTAACCACTACTGCTCTGAAAATCAGTCTCTTAAATATTGCTCACTGACTGGAATATTGACTGAGACATGATTGCACTGGTCACTCTCTGACCCGGCCAGAGCGGCCTGCGATTTAAGGAACAATAAAGAAAAGAATGATTGGACAAAGAGTTTTACCTACCGTGGTAGCGAGTGTTCTGAACGTCAAAACAGCCGAAACTGAACTGGCACAGCGAGGCTCGGAAACTGACCGAACGGAAAGCGATGTCCTGTGGTTAGACCCAAGACAGCACTCAGTCGACCGCACAGCGACGTGACGCAAGGCATCTTTTACTTCTGTGTATGTGTTTTCTGCATATTAAAACACACGCACGTGCACATGCATACACACATATCCACCTCCCAACCTCTCTACCTTTTTCAGGCGCTCGCCAGGCGCTGCGGTTAGGTGACGTAGAAAGAGTGAACAAATCGACCAACGCAAGGCGACAGAACATATATATATATATACGTGCAACGCTGTTCACTGAAAATATTAATGCGTTGGCCCGCTAGCTGCAACGGCTGAATTTGAAAGCACGAGGGCCCAGAGCAGGATTCAGGAATCAAGAAGACCGAAGGATATGATGGCCGGGGGAGGGGGGGATGGCACTATTCCGAAATGCTGGCATCCCATGCTGATGATATGGGATAATACGCTTTTGCACAGTTACTTAACTTGGCACCTTTTAGCTAATGCCAACTTCGTATTTAGAGTGTATGACGTTGCAAAGCCGCAGTATTTGGACACTCAAACTTATTACAGAGCAGTTGTCTGATGTGTTCCACCATTTTATTTTCTTTTTACTGAAAGAAAACTGCGCTAATGAATTAGTTTGAAGGTTTTTCCAGTCTTTTTATTAGTCCCACTAAAGGCTGAAACAAACCAATAATGCCCCGATAAAATCATTTTCGCGCGAACCGGATTGATGTACAACTAACATCACTGTGGAGTGATTAGCTTTTTTTGTGTGGGTGTAAGTGTATCTGTTTTTGTCTATATACGTGTGCGTCTAAGTTTGTGAGTGAACCGCGAATGTGTGTTATTTGATAAATCATTTATTAGTGATTTATCAGTGGTATTGACTCAATTATTACTGATTTAGCAGTGGTATTGATTCAATTATTAGTGATTTATCAATGGTGTTCATTCAATTATTACTGATTTATCAGTGGTATTGACTCAATTATTACTGAGTTATCAGTGGTAATGATTCAATTATTAGTGATTTATCAGTGATATTTTCTAATGATTGCATTATTACTGAGTTATCAGTGGTAATGATTCAATTATTAGTGATTTATCAGTGATATTTTCTAATGATTGCATTATTATTGATTTATCAGTGATATTTTCTAATGATTGCATTACCCAAACGTAAATTATTTTTAAATTTTAACTCTTTGTACCCCCTTAATCTTATTTCTAAGTCCAAAATAATTATTAAAATCTGAGAAAAACTCGGAGAGTTTTTAACTATTCTAGGCGGTATGTTTTATCTTATTTTTAAAACTATAATTGTTATTAAGTACACGTTTATGTATTTTTTAAAATTATATCTTTTTTGTACGCAATAAAATTAACCGACGCTTATCCTATGCTGTAATATAAGTTGATGTGTGTGTGTGTGTGTGTGTGTGTGTATGTGTGTAAATGTGTGTATGTATGTGTATATGTGTGTATGTGTGTATGTGTATATGTGTGTATGTGTGTATGTGTATATGTGTGTATGTGTGTATGTGTATATGTGTGTATGTGTGTATGCGTGCGTGTGTATGTGTGTATGTGTTTGTGTGTATGTACTTAATAATTTTCATCCGTCTAGTAATATATTCTATCGATGAAATTATTAATTCTGCGATTTTTTCCTTGAGATAACTTTTGTCATTAGTAGCATGTAAAAGTCCAACTTGGTGAATTACACACACACACACACACACACACACACACACACACACACACACACACAAACACACATAGTTTTGATGCAGTATATAGGAACATTACTGAGTCTCAATTTCTAAAATCCATCCTGTGGAATCTCGCTGCCTTTACAGAAGTGCGAGAAGCACACTCCATTAAAGCATCCAATTACGAGAACATCCCTTAAGCTTTGACCCAAATCAGCCAAAGGGATATCACTCTTAAATAAAAACATTCTTTAGTCGTCAGACTTTGTACGTCATTTTGTGGGAAACAGAAAATGGCTCCGCGAGTAGAGGCAAGCAAATTAACCCTGGGTGATTGAAATCCGCGAGCTGTTTATTTAATATTTGTTCTTGGCAAAAGAAATACTGGTTTAAGCTGATTTCTTCGGGATACATAATTTGTTTTCAAACCAAAATGAGGCCAGATACTTGAACATGCTTATCAGTCTTCAACGCTAATCATTTATTTGAAGAATCGAGTATAGACGGCTATGAATGACACTTGAAGACTCGAGTATAGACGGCTATGAATGACACTTGAAGACTCGTGTATAGACGGCTATGAATGACACTTGAAGACTCGAGTATAGACGGCTATGAATGACACTTGCAGACTCGAGTACAGACGGCTATGAATGACACTTGAAGACTCGAGTATAGACGCTATGAATGACACGTGCAATGAAATTAAACTCAGATAAGAACGACATGTCGCATTAAGAACTTATAAGAACAGAAATTCAAAAAGAAGGAGAGAAAATAACAAACAAAAAAAGAAAGAGATTTAAAGCTCGGGAGGTCGGTGGCTGTGAGGTCAAGGTTCTAGAACAGGGGTTCTCAACCGGGGATGGGAGGAATTTGAAGGTTTCTGGGGAAGAGGATTGGGATTCTAAAATCAAACTGTTTAATATTGATCTTTCTAATAAACTACAATTCTAATATTATACACAACCTACAGGACATCAATCAATCAATCAATCAATCAATCAATCAATCAAGAAAGAAAGAAAGAAAGAAAGAAAGAAAGAAAGAAAGAAAGAAAGAAAGAAAGAAAGAAAGAAAGAAAGAAAGAAAGAAAGAAAGAAAGAAAGAAAGAAAGAAAGAAAGAAAGAAAGAAAGAAAGAAAGAAAGAAAGAAAGAAAGAAAGAAAGAAAGAAAGAAAGAAAGAAAAAGAAAGAAAGAAGTAACCTACCTGACACAAAAGAATTAAAATATGATCGGTTTATTGGATACATAGATAGATAGACAGACAGACAGACAGACAGACAGATAGATAGATAGATAGATAGATAGATAGATAGATAGATAGATAGATAGATAGATAGATAGATAGATAGATAGACAGACAGATAGATTGATCGATGGTGTAAGAAAAAACAAAAAAGAAGAGAGGAGTGCAAAAAGAGCTGGAGACAAAATAATAAAAACGTACTAATTTGCCTTACGACAATCAAGAATGAGACAAAATAATAAAAACGTACTAATTTGCCTTACAACAATCAAGAATGTGATGAATAAAAGCTAGTAGTAGGCTGTATGAGAGAAAGGACAAAACTGCATACCTGACCAAAAAGTGCTTGGCATCAAGGCAAACATACAAGTACAATTAAGTGCCGCCAAGCTGATTTCTACAGCAATAATTCAAGCCATCTTTAAAAAATTTACTGGAAAAGAGATAATTCTACATTTTGCACTCAAAGGCAGATTTGAGCTTTTGGGTTAAAATCCGAAAAACGACTGAATATATACTTGCACGCACACGCACACACAAAATGACGTGTGTGCAATACTGTTTTTAACACATGCATGATGGAAGGGCGTTACAAATTGGCCTTGAACATTGATCACATTCGAACAGTATGCCACATGATGACAAAGGGTGGCATTTATGTGTCGATTAGAACAAACTTCGCGCTGCGCGTTCCATTAACACAACTCGCTTCTAGTGACGTTCAACTTCACTGCAAAAGTCTTTTCTTTTATAGAAAACTTCACGTAGATTCACTGCCAGAGTTTGCTGTAATTTGGAATTCGTACTTCATTTACCCTCCATGTTCTGAGCTTGACAATACCAATAGGAATTGTTGTTTATTTCCAAATGACACGTGTGTAAACAATAGAAATTTGTTACTTTCCAAATGACACGTGTGTAAATAATAGTAATTTGTTACTTTCCAAATGACACGTGTGTAAATAATAGTAATTTGTTACTTTCCAAAGTTGTAAATAATCGTAATTTGTTACTCGTCACATGACACGTGTAAACAATAGCAGTTGTTGCTAGATTGTTGTCAGATTCAAAATAACACGTGTGTAAGTCATATAGGTTTTGTTAGATTCAAAATGACACATGTGTAGGTCATAGCAATGGTTGTCAGATTCAAAATTACACGTGTGTAATTCTTTACTGTTGCTCTGACTTTGATCCCTAACCTGTTTTGAACTCTGCTGGTTTTTTTTTTCAAAGATAGAGACTAACTTGCAGTTGCTCACATATATGCGTGCGTGCGTGCGTGCGCGCGCGCGAGTGTGTGTGTGTGTGTGTGTGTGTGTGTGTGTATGTGTGTTGTGTGTGACATGAGCTATGTTATGATATGTTATCCATTCAGCGTATCAGTTTCAAGCTCAGGAAACACATTTCATGTTCAGGCCCCTCATTTCAAATTCAGGATATATTTCATGTCTACGACACACATTTCATGTTCAGGCCTCACATCTCAAATTCAGGGCACATATTTCATGTCTAGGACACACATTTCGAATTCAGGGCACATATTTCATGTCTAGAACACACATTTCATGTTCAGGCCTCACATTTCAAATTCAGGATATATTTCATGTCTACGACACACATTTCATGTTCAGGCCTCACATTTCAAATTCAGGGCACATATTTCATGTCTAGAACACACATTTCATGTTCAAGCCTCACATTTTAAATTTAGGACGCATACTTCATGTTTAGGACACATTTCAAGTTCGTGGTCCACAATTCGGACATATATTTCAATTTCGGGGTACTATATAATGAATGCCCTGAACATGGGTACTATGATCATACTAATGACATTTCAATTCACAAAATGAATTTATGTATACTGTGACATCACACAACAATCAATTCTAAGAGAAAGGGCAAAATGTAAAAATAAAATGAAAATTAATGTTGAAGTGTTGAAAGGACGAGAGAGAGCAACTTGTCAACATGGTGTGGATTGCGCATGCAAAGCTGTGGCACCCCCAACCCACCCTTTCCCCGATCTAGTATGTTGCTGTGGCTATGCAAGTGGCACTTTGAAATTTGATTTAAATGTGGAAAAACAAAAACTTCCTTTCGTTCCTGGTTGATCTGAGGAATACTGAAATGGAGTCATCCTTTCCATTCGGACCTTCGTTCTCTGGAAGTTCTGAGAGAGATTTTCCTAGTAAAGAACTTCAGTGACAAAGAATAGCTGCAATTAAAATCTAATTTATCCAACTCAATTATTGGCTGGGAATGGTATTAAAACCTAATTTATCCAACTCTGTTATTGGCTGAGAATGGTAGTAAAACCTAATTTATCCAACTCTATTATTGGCTGAGAATGGTAGTAAAACCTAATTTATCCAACTCTATTATTGGCTGAGAATGGTAGTAAAACCTAATTTATCCAACTCTATTATTGGCTGAGAATGGTAGTAAAACCTAATTTATCCAACTCTGTTATTGGCTGAGAATGGTAGTAAAACCTGACATATACACCACCACCATTGAATGAAAGTGACTGGGACTAAAATTTACAAAGCACAACACCACCACTAGCTGTGAATGACTGGGACTAAAATTTACAAAGCACAACACCACTACTAGTTGAGAATGACTGGGACTAAAACTTACAAGGCACAACACCACTACTGGCTATGAATGACTGGGACTAAAACTTACAAGGCACAACACCACTACTAGCTGTGAATGACTGGGACTAAAACTTACAAAGCACAACACCACTACTAGCTGTGAATGACTGGGACTAAAACTTACAAAGCACAACACCACTACTAGCTGTGAATGACTGGGACTAAAATTTACAAAGCACAACACCACTACTAGCTGTGAATGACTGGGACTAAAACTTACAAGGCACAACACCACTACTAGTTGAGAATGATTGGATCTAAAACCTATATTATCCAACACCACTACTAGCTTAGAAAGATTTAGACTAATAAGTTTCAGACCCAATCATTCTCATCTAGTAGTGGTGTTGGATAACAAATGTTTTAGATGGATAATGTAGGCTTTAATCCCAATCATCCTAAGCCAACGGTGGTAGTGATATATCAGGCTTTTAGTACCATCTAGTACTATTTAAGAATGATTGGAACTAAAACCTATATTGTCCAACTCAAGCATTGACTGAGAATGATATAATCCTACATAATCCAACATCACTATTGCTGAGAAAGACTTACCTGTTCACTCTTATTGATTCGATCAAAATTTCAGAAGCACATGTACCACATAAATCCTCCTTGACTGCCATTGCTATTGCTTAGGAGACAAAAGTTAGCCTCTTGCTAAGATAATCACTTCAACTCAGATGTGAAAAATGTAGCAATCTAAGGTGACTTGCTTACACAACAATTGTCTAAGTTAAGACGTATTCTACAACAGATTGCTGAAGTTCTAGCCACTTGCATGGCCACATCCAAGTAGTCGAATTCCATGTGGACCCTTTGGATGACAATCCAGTCCCATTCAGACCATATTAGTGGGTGAGGTAATTGAACCTGAACAATCACATACAGTGCCTCAATTAAATGAATTAAGGAAAGTTATAATTACCTATAAGCCTTGTGTGGAGTTTCGTGAAATGAATGTCACAAACACACACACACACACACACACACACACACACAAAACAACAACAACAACAACAACGACAACAAAACAAAATCAACACCAGCAACAGCATCAACAAAACAACAGAGATATTACCTGGATTGAATTCTATTTCCAAACCTCGTAAAAGCACGGTGCTTTATATGTGTGTTGGCCTTTTTAGAGGGCTCTTTCATCTGAAAATGAAACCGGAAGATTGAGACAAAAGTGACGTACAGTACTGAAGATGGTCATTGCCTCAGGGAAAGTAATGCCACTTGGTGTTGTAAATACGCTCAAACAAAATCACAAGACTGAGGCACAAGCCAGTGGAACGTTAACCCTTCCACTATATCTATCTGTTAACTCCCTAGCTGCTTTCTTGTCTGATGCTATTTATCAGAAAATGCCCGATAATGTCACTTAGATTCTGAATTCTAAAGAGCACTACAAACTTTAAAAGACTGTCTGACTTTCATCCGGTACTGCACTTACCTGATGGGCCATTTTGTGGAACAAGTCATAACATCAGAATCGTAAAATGCAGCTGCCTATTTTTGAGCTGGACTATTGAGCAATAAGTTTGGCAGCTGAAACCGTACAGTCTTAGCCTTTTAGTTGAGAGTTAGTATTCGAGATTGACCACAAACTTTCTGCAAGTTGCAGTCAAGCAAATAGTGTGAATCGTGCTTAATTTGTTAATCGATAATCATCTAAGTTTACTCAACAAATGCATAACTAGCTCTAAAAGAAACAATGGCTTTTGAGCCCTTGTTCTCAGAATTGGGTGCTTAACACTATCAGATACTGTTTTTGTGCCTGATAAGTTTGACCCTGACAGAAACAGCGCTCCATCTAGTGTTAAACATCTGGTTTTGAGACCATATGTTCCAAACATTTGTTCCAAGACATATTACAAAATGAGTTCTGGTTACTGATTCATTAATTCATGGCATGGTAGTAATGTTAAAATTATTTTTTTCTAATGAAGCTTTCACACTTCTCATTCCTCATGTTTTGTTAGGAAACTAGGAACAAAGATTGTAGTCCATAATCTGTGTGTTGCTCCTGAGACTTGTATTTGCTTTCGTTGGTTCTTTGAGTTCTTTTGTTTAATACCTTTCCTTCTGTCTGTCTGCCCGCCCCTATAAACCTCACAAATAAGATACATTTCCCTCTCTACCTCATAGGCAACGTGACTTTCCCTCTCTACCTCGCATGCAACGTGACTTTCCTTCTCTTCCTCACAGACAACGTGACGTTCCCTCTCTTCCTCACAGACAACGTGACGTTCCCTCTCTACCTCACATACAACGTGACTTTCCCTCTCTTCCTCACAGACAACGTAACGTTCCCTCTCTACCTCACAGTTACCTTCCCCTCCCAAACTGACAGACAAGTTGTTTTATCCTTCCAACCTCAAAGTCAAATTGTCTTCCTCCCCCGACCTCAAAGACAAGTTATCTCTCCTTACCAACTTCACAGACCAGTTATCCTCCCTTCCCAACATAACAAATAAGTTATCTTCCCCATGTCAACTTCACTGAAACTATACTCAGGTGGTGACTACCGTTCTCCGTCAGATTGACTGCGTCACAGGAAGTGGGTTACTGTACTGTAGAAGACTCATTATTCAGATGACGTGATTGACTTTATTTGTTAAGCTTAGATGTTTTATTTCTTTCTCACAAATAGAATTTCCACATCCTCCCACTATTTGCTTAATATTTTTCTGTGACACATTGCAATATAACATGCTTTTCTTCCTAATCGATTCGATCATCCAGAGTTCAATATGTCCAACGGTTCCGGCCCAATGAAAAAAAGAAATATATCACCGACCTTATCAATTACTGTTTTGTTTTTAGGTGGCCAAACGGTCATTACCCTCTGCAGGTGTTTACTATAAATAACTCGATGCCCTCAAGCCACTTCACTCACGATAACGCTCGTTAATTCGACTTTTTATTTTACAAGTAACAAAATAAATTTCCAAGCGGAAGAGCAACATGTCGGCAAAGAATTGTGATGCTGACTGTCAAAACCCAAAGTCGTGTTACTTGTTTGGGGGTTTGGGGGTGGTGGGCAGGTTGAGTCTACAATCTCCTGTAAACGCACTGAAATAATTGCCATTTCGTGATTGCTGTTCCCAGCTGTAGTGGATAAAAATCGTATTTGTATTGGGCACTTGTCGGGGTTATAAGACTGAAAGGAAGCGTTGAACAACGATCTCTAATAAATACTCGAGAGACACAGTGAGTTATAACAGTTGATAATATATTTTGGAAAGACACAGTGAGTTATAACAGTTGATAATATATATTGGAAAGACACAGTGAGTTATAACAGTTGATAATAAATACTCGAGAGACACACTGAGTTATAACAGTTGATAATATATATTGGAAAGACACAGTGAGTTATAACAGTTGATAATATATATTGGAAAGACACAGTGAGTTATAACAGTTGATAATATATATTGGAAAGACACAGTGAGTTATAACAGTTGATAATAAATACTCGAGAGACACACTGAGTTATAACAGTTGATAATATGTATTGGAAAGACACACTGAGTTATAACAGTTGATAATATGTATTGGAAAGACACACTGAGTTATAACAGTTGATAATATATATTGGAAAGACACACTGAGTTATAACAGTTGATAATATGTATTGGAAAGACACACTGAGTTATAACAGTTGATAATATATATTGGAAAGACACACTGAGTTATAACAGTTGATAATATGTATTGGAAAGACACACTGAGTTATAACAGTTGATAATATATATTGGAAAGACACTAGACGTTAAATGTGCGCGTGAAAAATGTGTTTGCTGTGAATGATAGCAAGTTCAGTACACTAAAGTCACATTCAATTTTTCTTCCTTACTATTTTAATTGAGTGCATTTTGAATTTCATTGCTATAATATGTCTACACATTTGAAGAGCTGACTTTGAAATATGAAACTTTATAGCAATGTGCTTTATGATTAGAGCGTGCTTGATTGATATGTATTCATGAGTCAGAGAAAGTGCTTTGAATGCATGACTAAGATATGTGTTGAGAGAAGTGGTAAGTATTTTACACATGCTGAATTATATAAATAGATATGTGGTAGAAGAAGTGGTAAATATTTTACACATGCTGAATTATATGAATAGATATGTGGTAGGAGAAGTGTTAAACATCACTGTTCTTATGTTAACATTTGAAACAGAATTGATCATATATTACTACTATGTTCTTTTGCTACTATTGTCAACAGTACTTTTCTTACGTTACTACTGTAAACTATGGTATTCTTATCTTACTACTGTAAACTCTGGTGTTCTTGCATTACTACTGTAAACTATGGTGTATTTATCTTACTATTGTAAACTGTGGCGTTCTTATCTTACTACTGTAAACTGTGGTGTTCTTGCATTACTACTGTAAACTGTGGTGTTTTTGCATTACTACTGTAAACTATGGTGTATTTATCTTACTATTGTAAACTGTGGCGTTCTTATCTTACTACTGTAAACTGTGGTGTTCTTGCATTACTACTGTAAACTGTGGTGTTCCTACGTTACTACTGTAAACTGTGGTGTTCTTGCATTACTACTGTAAAGTGTGGTGTTCTTACGTTACTACTGTAAACGTGTTCTTACCTTATTACTGTAAGCTGTGGTGTTCTTGTATTACTACTGTAAACTGTGGTGTTCTTGTATTACTACTGTAAACTGTGGTGTTCTTGCATTACTACTGTAAACTGTGGTGTTCTTGTATTACTACTGTAAACTGTGGTGTTCTTACCTTACTACTGTAAACTATGGTGTTCTTGCATTACTACTGTAAACTGTGGTGTTCTTGCATTACTACTATAAACTGTGGTGTTCTTGCATTACTACTGTAAACTGTGGTGTTCTTGCATTACTACTGTAAACTGTGGTGTTCTTGCATTACTACTGTAAACTGGTGTTCTTGCATTACTACTGTAAACTGTGGTGTTCTTGCATTACTACTGTAAACTGTGGTGTTCTTGCATTACTACTGTAAACTGTGGTGTTCTTGCATTACTACTGTAAACTGTGGTGTTCTTGCATTACTACTGTCAATGTGACTAGTTCTATTTGTCTATGTTCAAAATGATGTCCCCAATTTCTCAAGAAAGAAAGATAAGGCAAAAGTGTAAGAAAACATTCCTTAGCCTATTTTTTTTTCATAATCCAATTGCATTTCCTCGACTGAAGAAAGGTAAGTCCGTGCTACATAAGGAAACAGACAAGATTGAATTGCTAGAAAATAGTACAGTCCCAACTCTACGTCATCAAACCCCTTCACAGTATGTAAACAGGAACACGACAGGCAAGTTGCCGATAAGGAACAAGTGTGATTCTATTAACCTTTTCACTGCCAAATGTTTACACAATGCGAATCCAGTAGCGGAAGAAACATTTTAGTGTCTTGTTCTGGCTTTTCTGTTTGCTTGTTTTTGGTTTTTTTTGTCTTGTTATATAAGTACTTTTGTAACTAAAATACACACTTATCTCAAATTAATTAAAATATCAGTTTGCTCTTACTAGCATTAAATATTTTTCATCTCTTGTGTTCTCTGGATTTTAAAGTTATCAAATGAACAGCAGAGAATGGGATGTTAATAAATAAATTTAATTAAGATAAATTGAAGCACAATGATTGGTCAAAACGCAAACTTTTCAGTTAGAAAACTGTTCGAAATAATTGTAAAATTGACAGTTCACTCTCAGACTCTCAACCACAAATCCCTCATAGGTACACATTTCCATATATTTATATATGCACGCTCACACACATATAATAAAGTGCGTTTCATGTTTCTGTGTGTACGTTGTTCTCTGCTCGCTGTTCTTTGCAATTCATTACAGTGCAGTATGTGAATGGACTGGAATGTTGTTATGTCCAAGATCTGAGAGACAGTTGGTCTGAATAGCAAGCAATAGCTTGGCACTAGAGACGAAACAGGCAGACGTTAGTCGACATAATGTATACAGACCCTTCTCGAGATTCGACTATACATTAAATACAATTCCAGTTGATGTAAAGCAGACGCCACTAGTGTGACGTCATAGCCTCTACAGACAGTAGACAGTCACCGCCATAAATATGTTGTATTGATTCTGAAGTACTGTCCATGATGTCATCGGATGTTTGGATATTTTTCTAATTGTACGTTTTGTCCCTATCGTCTCTTAAAATGGAAGACTGACTTAAAGACATTCACTCACCAGGAGATGAATACCTATTCATTAAATGCTTTTCTAAGCAGTATAAAGTGTAAAAGTCTGTCTAGAACAGTTAATTTGTTAAATGTCTAGAGCAGTTTGTAATTGTCAAGTGTTTGTCTAGATTAGTTTGTAGTTGTCAAGAGTTTGCCTAAAGCAGTTTATAGCTGTCAAGTGTTTGTCTAGAGTCGTTTCTGGTTGTCAAGTGTTTGTTTAAAGCAGTTTATAGCTGTCAAGTGTTTGTCTAGAGTACTTTGTAGTTGTCAAGTGTTTGTCTAAAGAAGTTTGTAATTGTCAAGTGTTTGTCTAGAATAGCTAGTAGTTGTCAAGTGTTTGTCTAAAGCAGTTTATAGCTTTCAAGTGTTTGTCTAGACTCTAGAGTATTTTATAGCTGTCACGTGTTTGTATAGAGTAGTTTGTAGTTGTCAAGAGTTTGTCTAAAGTAGCTTGTAGTTATCTAATATGTGTCAGAGCAGTTTGTATTAGTCAAATGTTTGTCTAGAACAGTTGACAATTGTGAAGTGTTTGTCTAGAGCATTTTGTATTAGTCAAATGTTTGTCTAGAACAGTTGACAATTGTGAAGTGTTTGTCTAGAGCATTTTGTATTAGTCAAATGTTTGTCTAGAGCATTTTGTACAAACAGATGTCTGTTTGTCATGAGAAGTTTGTCATTGTTAGAAGTTTGTTTGCCTAGAGCATTTTTTACAGACAGATGTCTGTTTGTCATGAGCAGTTTGTCATTGTTCGAAGTTTGTTTGCCTAGAGCATTTTTTACAGACAGATGTCTGTTTGTCATGAGCAGTTTGTCATTGTTCGAAGTTTGTTTGCCTAGAGCTGTCATGTATCTGTATCGAGCTGTTTCAAGTGTCAGAAGCTCGTCAAAAACAATTTATAGCTAAGTGCCTGTCAAGAGCAATTTATGTCTGTCAGAAATTTGTTTGTCTAGACTCTAGAGCAAGTTAGGGGTGTCAGAAATATATTTGTCTAGTGCAGTGTATAGTCTCAAGTGTTTGTCTAGAGCATGTTGTAGCTGTCAAGTATCTGTCCAGAGTAGTTTATACCTGTCAGAAGTCTGTCTAGAGCAGTATGTAGCTGTCAGAAGTCTGTTTGTAGCAGCATGTAGCTGTCAGAAGTCTGTTTGTAGCAGCATGTAGCTGTCAGAAGTTTGTTTTCTAGCAGTATGTAGCTGTCAGAAGTCTGTTTGTAGCAGCATGGAGCTGTCAGAAGTCTGTTTGTAGCAGCATGTAGCTGTTAAAAGTCTGTTTGTCTAGAGCAGTAAGTAGTTGTCAGAAGTCTATTTGTATCTATCAGAAGTCTACTTATCTAGATGAGCAGTGTTTAGCTGTCACAAGGCATTTGTCTAGAGCAGTTTGTAGCTGTCATAAGTCTTTTTGTCTAGAGCAGTTTGTAGCTGTCATAAGTCTTTTTGTCTAGAGCAGTTTGTAACTGTCAGAACAATATCTATCTATAACACTTTGTAAATGTAAAGTGTTTGTCTAGAGCAGTCTGTAGATGTCAAAATCTACAGTAGTTTTGTAGATGTCAAATATCTGTCTAGACCAGTTTGAATCCATCAACTATTTGTCTAAAGCATTTGTAGCTGTTAAGAGTTTGTCTAGAGCAGTTTATAGCTGTCAGAACACTATATAGCAACTTGTAACTGTAAACTGTCTGTCTAGAGCAGTGTGTGTGTGTCAAAATCTAGAGTAGTTTTGTAGATGTCAAATATCTGTCTAGAACAGTTTATATTTGTGAAGTGTCTGTCTAGAGCAGTTTATAGCTGTCAAGTGTCTGTCTAGAACAGATTATACTGTTTAGTGTCTATCTAGAGCAGATTATTGCAGTGAAGTGTCTGTCAAAGCAGATTAGAGTAGTGAAGAGTCTGTCTAAGCAGATTAGAGTTGTGAAGAGTCTGTCTAAGCAGATTAGAGTTGTGAAGAGTCTGTCTAAGCAGATTAGAGTTGTGAAGAGTCTGTCTAAGCAGATTAGAGTTGTGAAGAGTCTGTCTAAGCAGATTAGAGTTGTCTGAAGGTTGTTTGTGCCGAGCCTGACGAAGGTAGGACACGCCGGATGCACTGGATGCAATTACAGGCTGAACACCGTGGCCATACACATCCGACTCTGATGGTTATGAATACATTAATAGCAAGAGGTCCTCTTCGGTTACTACGGAAAGAAAATGGGAAAACGATCTGCTGCATGAATATAGAATTTTTTAAAAATTACTTCTCCCTCTTCCTCTCTCTCTCGCTCTGTCTGTCCCTCTCTCTGCCACACACTAACGCGCGCGCGCGCACACACACACATTAAGTGTAAACATGTTCATCAGTTCAATGTATAGTTTCTTGCGTTCTCTCCCCTCTCTAATTGTTAAAGTCCACGAGCAGCAGTAAATGAAACACGTTTGCTAAAAATCCATGTTTTAAATCTTGCAAAAATCGACAGCAGGAATGAAGGATGTGTATTCTGTTTATTTCGTTACAATGTAGTTGTGGATTGTAGTAGTACAAAGACTTTCCTTTTGACACTTGATCAGCCTATATATAGAACTGAAAACATTTTCCTCAACCAGCAATAGAAATCGCCGTCTGTACACCACATTCCGACACCCGAGTTAAGTCCGTGCTGCGTACGTTGCGAAGTTAAGTGGGCAGGTGCTTTCGTAGACCTAGGATGAATTGATCCATATTGCATAGGTCCATGTTGTGTAGGCCCATGTGTTGTGTAGGCCCATGTTAAGTGTAAGTCCATATTACATAGGTTCATGTTGTGTAGGCCCATGTTAAGTCTGTCCATATTACATAAGCCCATGTTAAGTGAAAGTCCATATTACATAGGCCCATGTTCAGTGTAAGTCCATATTACTTTGGCCTATATTTTTTTTGCCCATGTCAAGTGTAAGTCCATACCGCACGCTAGCTCTTTATCATACGTCAATACCGCACGCTCGTTCTTTGTCATACGTCCATACCGCACGCTAGCTCTTTATCATGCGTCAATACCGCACGCTAGCTCTTTATCATACGTCCATACCGCACGCTAGCTCTTTATCATACGTCCATACCGCACGCTCGTTCTTTATCATACGTCCATACCGCACGTTAGCTCTTTATGATACGTCAATATCGCACGCTCGCTATTTGTCATACGTCAACACCACACGCTTGCTCTTTGTGTGTCATGCGTCGTCAATACCCACACCCGAACTTTCTGTGGTATAGGAAATAATGAAATCTTTACAACTGCCAATGGAAGTATTAATAGAAATATATATTCTGAACGTTTCTGACAATAGAGTTATCTGTTCTTAGAAGTTTGCTATCATCTGGTGATCTTGAGATTGGGCCGGGATCATTTGTGGGAAACGGAGAGCGCCAGGTGTGTGAGCGTTAAACAGTTGAAGTATTACAGGGTACAGGCGCTTGGAAAGTGGAGTATGACATGACATAATATAGGCGCTTGAAAAGTGAAGTATGACAGAGTAAAGGCGCTTGGAAAGTGAAGTATGACAGAGTACGGTTGTTTTGGTAGTGAAGTATGGCAGAGGACGGGTGTTTGGATAGTGAAGTGTGGCAGAGGACGGGTATCTGGGTGGTGAAGTAAGGCAGAGGACGGGTGTTTGGGTAGTGAAGTATAGCAGAGGACGGGTGTTTGGAAAACATTTATACAAATCAGAAAGAAGGACGATCAGATTCCTTGGAAATAAGGACGATCAGATTCCTTAGAAAGAATGACGATTCCGTAGACATTTCATGCGTTGTCTTTTCTCGTTCTGCTAACGAACATTCAACAGAAAACGTATTGGACAACCAAGAAAGTATTAAGAATGAAAAGTCGTTTTCCATGCCTGTCATGTGACTTTTCTTTATTAATGGTGTTGACAAAACTAGTTTCAGCTACGAGGACGATATCAAAAGTTAATTCTGGTTTCTTTGCGGGAATAATGCGATCTGTTTTCCAAGTGTCATAGACTTCTGACTTCTGTTCTTTCCGTGACTACTTCTCATTGGTGATATTTTGTCGTGTTTTGATCTCGCAGTTCTTCACACACTTTTGTGTCTGATTTTGCCACTTCGTTGCACCTTGTGACGTATTCTGCCCAAGTCTAGGCAGACAATCAGAGAGTGTAAGATATTGTCGTCTCCTCTCTGCTCTTTCAGAATATGAATTTTTGATCTTTTGAGTTTCTGCATTGGTCTTTTGTCTTTAGTTTATGTAATATAATAATAATTATCATTACTGGTAGTTATTTGTGTGTTGTGTTTACTGCTTCTGATGTTGTATTGTTCTTTTTCTTGTTATTATTATCATAATGAAGATCGTTACGTCGTCGTCGTCATCGTTATCATCACCGTCATCACCACCATTTTCATCATTATAAGTAGTAGTAGTACCAAAGTAATGGAAGTAGTGGCACACTAGTAATAGAGAAATAGTGAGAGTAGAAATTAAATAACAGTAATAATACTAGTAATTTATAGTGATGTCATGTTTTTAGTAGCAGTAGTAGTGATAAAGAAGTAATGATAGTAATAGCTAAAGTAGCAGTAGTAGTGATAAAGAAGTAATGATAGTAATAGCTAAAGTAGCAGTAGTAGTGATAAAGAAGTAATGATAGTAAAAGTTTTTAGTAGCAGTAGTAGTGATAAAGAAGTAATGATAGTAATAGCTAAAGTAGCAGTAGTAGTGATAAAGAAGTAATGATAGTAAAAGCTAAAGTAGCAGTAGTAGTGATAAAGAAGTAATGATAGTAAAAGCTAAAGTAGCAGTAATAGAATAAGCAGTAGCAGCAGTAGCAGTCTTAGAAAGCAATAAAAGTAACAGTGAAAACAGAAACATTTAGTTTGTATTCCACCCCAGTTTGACGAAGACTCCACCCACATTAACCGTTACTCAATGCAACAACGTCTTTCGTCATCAGCCTCCGACACAACGATTTTCATCAGCATCTCGTGACTTCATAACGTTTTTTCTTCCCGTCTTCAGCAACAGCTGACTATGTTGATTAACCCTGAGTCTGCTATTCTCACAATTTCACCACAATAACAATTATTGTTGACGTAGAACAGACAACAAGTAACGGTCGAAAATGAACTTAGCGTTTGGAACGAGTAAGATCATTTACGAAGTCACTTTCACTTCTGGCCAAAGCCAGTGGAACAGTTCACCCCCCACCCCCCACCAACAACCGAAAGCTTTGCAGCGCTTTGGAAGAAATTTACATCTCGTTTGACATCGCCTGGTTTTAGTAATTAACACCCATCCGTGCTTCTTGAAGTGCCCATCACAACTGACGCAGTCTATCTGACAAGGCGCTTTTGATTAGAAAATTTAACAATTTTTAAAAAAATAAATAAACTTGGCAAATTCAGAGTTTTTATTCATTGAGCAATTATTTGTGCAGCTCTACGATCGTTTTGTTTGTCTTTAATGGCCGGGATACGGTAGGCAAATGTGAGATTAATTATTATTAGGGGATGTAAGGGTGACATGGGATACAGTAGGCAAATGTGAGATTAATTATTATTAGGGGATGTAAGGGTGACATGGGATACAGTAGGCAAATGTGAGATTAATTATTATTAGGGGATGTAAGGGTGACGTCAAATCAGTGTGGCAAAGAAAATGCTAATAAACAAACAAATTTAATCTTGGGTCATTCCATTGCAAGACTCAATATTAGACGTTGGAAAATTGAGTTCTGTGATTTTGCCTTTCTCTAATGTTACAATTTCTGATTTTTCCAGGACAAAAATTTCACATGTATTTCATATCATTTTATTGATCTCACTATATACAATTTATGGTTTAACCACAGGAGGTGAGATGATGAAAATTATATTAGGATAGATAGATAGATAAACAGACAGAGAGACAGAGAAACAGATGGATGGACGGACAGACAGACAAACAGATAGATAGATATAGAGAAAAAGAGAGAGAGAGAGAGAGGGAGGGAGAGTACATTTTTCTTGATTAGAAGCTGGCAGTAAACTGCACACATCCACAAAGAATGAATTTTAGTAAAGATTAATACCACAGAGCTATATAACTTGTTCTGGAAATAGGCCAGTGGCTCCCAAGGAGCGACAAAGAAATCGTTCGCGGCTTTGAAACTAGCCAATCAAAATCGCTTTAGTGAATGTATTGCTATAATTAGAGTGCGACAGCCCACAAAGGATCAATGAGGAACGAGCTAAGAACGTACAACTTTTGTATACCGAAAAACAGCGATTTATCTCCCCTGAAATCGATGTTCGCCTTGTTGGTTAATTAAAAAAAGTTAAATTGTAAAAAGTAAAATCAATAGTAATAACAATACTATTACTAACACTTCTAAAGCTATATACTAATTGTGATGATGCTGACGATATCCGCATGACTAATAATTATGCTGTTGACTATTTTTGTTTACAACAAGAGACAAATATCATAACTAACAAACAAAAAAACCGTTCTATGACGGTTATAAACAAAAACCTTACTATCTATGGTATTCTAGACAATTTTCACACGAAAAATGTACTCTTTA
Organism: Sinotaia quadrata; assembly: GCA_028829895.1. NCBI lineage: Eukaryota > Metazoa > Mollusca > Gastropoda > Architaenioglossa > Viviparidae > Sinotaia > Sinotaia quadrata. Next base: position 7,119,669 of record CM054180.1, on the reverse strand, counting down.
TTAAGTCAAAAATAATAAACAAGTATTGTTCACTCAGCACACTAAATAGCACGATACAAAATACAAAATAGTAAGACAATACTAATTCAATGAATACACAACATTTCTTCACCATATGCTACATCAAACAGAATTTTGTCACTGAATACACAACATTTCATCACCATATGCTACATCAAACAGAATTTTGTCACTGAACACCCAACATTTCTTCACCATATGCTACATCAAAGAGAATGTAGCCGTCAAGCATTCATAAACTGGGTGTCTACAAGGTTTGAAGTCATGACGGCTGCTGAAGGAAGAAAGTTAGACGGGACTCGTCAGCACTCGATCAAATTACCAGATTTTGTGTTACTATGACAACTCGCTATAAGCCAATTTAGCACTTGAATACTGTGTTACTATGCCAACTCGCTATAAGCCAATTTAGCACTTGAAGATTGTGTTACTATGACAACTCGCTATAAGCCAATTTAGCACTTGAATATTGTGTTACTATGCCAACTCGCTATAAGCCAATTTAGCACTTGAAGATTGTGTTACTATGACAACTCGCTATAAGCCAATTTAGCACTTGAATATTGTGTTACTATGACAACTCGTTATAAGCCAATTTAGCACTTGAATATTGTGTTACTATGCCAACTCGCTATAAGCCAATTTAACACTTGAATATTGTGTTACTATGCCAACTCGCTATAAGCCAATTTAGCACTTGAATATTGTGTTACTTTGCCAACTTGCTGTAAGCCACCATAGCACCTGGACATTTGTTATTTTGCCAATTCGTTGTGAGTCAATTAGTACTGAGATATTTTGTTAATTTACTAACTTTTTATGTCAGTTCAGCATTTAATTATTTGTTATTATGTTATGTCTATTTAAGTCAATTAGTACTTCAATATTTTGTTACTCTGCTACCTCTCTTAAAGTCCAATTAGTACTTGAATATTTTGTTACTCTGCTATCTCACTTTAAGTCAACTTAGCACTTGAATATTTTGTTAGTAAAATTAGCACTTAAATATTTCATTAGTCAAATCAGCACTTGAATATTTCGTTAATTTGTTGGTTTGCTTAAAGTCACTTTACAACTTGGAAACGTTTGACTTTTAAACTGCAGTATGTCACTTTACAACTTGGGAACGTTTGACTTTTAAACTGCAGTAAGTCACTTTACAATTTGGGAACTTGTGACTTTCAAACTGCAGTAAGTCACTTTAGAACTTGGAAACTTTTTACTTTTAAACTGCAGTAAGTCGCTTTACAATTTGGAAACTTGACTTTTAAACTGCAGTAAATCACTGAGACTCCAGGCACCCGCTGCAGGAGCAACACACCAAAGTACATCTGTACTAAAGACTCGTCTACAGTCACACAATCAGTCACTCGAACAAACGGATTTGAAAGCTTGCTCTTACACTTCCCTGAAAGCAACTGTCTCGAAGTGTCTTATTTCAGACGTACGAGCCCTGACTGGCTCTGCTATCAAGGGATACACGAGACTCAGTGGCCAAGATTTCTATTGCTCTGCTGTCAAGGGATAGACGAGACTGGGTGACCAAGTTTTCTATGCTCTGCTTAAGTGATAGACGAGACTAGGTGGCCAAGATTTCTATGTTCTGCATAAGGAATAGACGAGACTGGGTGGCCAAGATTTCTATGGCGAGTGCAAATGACACCGGACGCAGAACAATTATTAATCCTGATAATTTCGAGCACTGAAATGTCAGTGCTAAGGCGTCCGAGTGCCGAATTTTTTCAGTATCGAAGTTCCCATGTGCAGAAGTGAATTATAGTGGCTTGTCAAATGGCAAACTGCCAGTTGTTGATCTGTCCAAGAGCAGTCAAAACAAAGACAGTAGTAGTAGCATTAGAACTTAATATTAAAAATCAAACACTGAGTACTTTGCAGTCTGGGTGTCAAGAGTTCAGTAAAACTGGGGTAAGAACGGAATGTGCCAATGATAAAGTTAAATGGCCAGGCTGGGTTTAAACTCTTAACCTCTTGGTTATGCGAATAAGGCTGAGGCCTCATGCCTACCTAATGTTTACTTGTATATATGTATATTTGAGGCAAGAAGTGGAGGCCTGATGCCTACCTAATGTTTACTTGTATATATGTATATTTGAGGCAAGAAGTGGAGGCCTGATGCCTACCTAATGTTTACTTGTATATATGTATATTTGAGGCAAGACACAACAGCATTCTCAGCAAATGCGTCCTCAGCCCTAGCAACGAATCAATAACTCACTATTATTTCTTTAATGCAAACCCTCATTTAGCGGCTGTTACGGGTGAGAGGAGGTAGAGTCGGATCTCCCCCTTTCTCTCTGTTCCGCATCAAACTCAATATCGCACGCAACACATTTACATTTTAAAAATAATTACAACAACTACTTTGCACGAAAATGCATTGTTGAATAAAGTCTCCAGACAGGCTGCTATGAACGCCCCGGTTGGATCCTCGCGTGTGCAACATTTACCACAGTTAAGACAACTTTAACCCGGATTCAACCTTAGCAGACACTCTTACATTCGCTGATTCATTGCACAAGGAGCACTGTCATGGCTGAGTGGCCCTGCACGTGACACTTCTCATTTCACGTGTCGAAGTGCGAAACAGCTCGACAGACAACAAGATATTTTAAAACAGAAATATCAAAACAAATTAATATAAATCAACGAGTTGTAGGCGCCTTCGAGATCTAGAATTTCACTAGCGATTGGTGTATATATTACTTTGTTTGAGGTCTATGTATTGACTCGTGTCGGGATTGGTGTACATTGATGTCTATGTATTCACTCGGGTCGGGATTGGTGTACTTTGAGGTATATGCTGCATTCGCAGTTGGTGTGCTTACTTCGGTCAAGTCCTATACGTGTATTTCGATCGTAATCGTAGTATTTACTTTGGTCAAGATACGTTCACCGATTGATGTAATGTTTATATTGGTTCTGTCCTGCTTTCAAATGAGTTTACCCTCAACTTTATTCAGAGAGCACTTGGAGTCCAAATGAATTACGCCCCGTCAAAGCTCAAGCAGTTTTCTACAAGGTTTACCCAATCGATGACGAGAATTGAACCTAAGAAAAGCAATCAGCATGGGTGTAGACACAGAAGTCTGATGTCTGGAGAATTTTATTTAAGGCTTCTTTTTTGTGTGTGGAGGGGGGGAGTGAGTGAGAAAGGGTGGAATGGGTCAACAAATGGAATGTTGTCAGTTTCAGCTGTGCTGGTTCAAGGCACCATATTGATGTGATAGAAAGTTCTGGGTACTTTGGAGGGAAACATGGGTGGGGACTGCGCAGAATCCAGCATTGTTCTTTGATTACCAAGAACGCGAAAACATAAAATCGGGGTTATTAGTCGGTGACCTAGAGAAGTTAATTGTTTTTAGCTCAAAGAGGATTTAAAGTCTAGAGCTAGCGTCATTACGTCATGCGTGTGAATGGAGAAATTAAACTAGGATGTTATCACACTCGCTCAGGATGTAATAAATGTAATGCTTTGTATCATGGGGCGTGGGGGGGGGAGAAGCAATGCCCAATAGATAAATACACTATTAAAAATATAAATAACCACACGATGAAAGAATTAGTATGATTAATTTATCATTTCGGGAGAAATCTCACAAAACGTAGTGACGTGTCATGCTCACATGAAAACAAATCTTAATGTGAGAGTATGTGATATAAATTACAAATTATATGTTTGAGAGCATTTGACTTAAACTACATAGAGATTTTAATGGGAGAGTATGTGATATAAATTATAAACAAATTATATGTTTGAGAGCATTTGACTTAAACTACATAGAGATTTTAATGGGAGAGTATGTGATATAAATTACAAACAAATTATATGTTTGAGAGCATTTGACTTAAACTACATAGAGATTTTAATGGGAGAGTATGAAATAAACTGTTTATATATATAGGCATAAACAACATTCAGACTTTATAAAGCACAATACATACAGACTTAATGTGTCAGTACAGAGCACAATATATACAGAGTTTAATGTTAACAGCAGTGTGGATATGGACGACACTTAATCCATTGCAGTATATTTTATGTTTAGATCTATCAATGGTTCTTGGCAAACGGGTTAAGTACAGGCCTGAGTTTAGGTTAAGATCTAATCTTAGACGTGCCGGTTTTTAAATTAATCTGATAACAGACTTAAATTTATCGTTTTATAATTTTATAACAGGCTTAAATTGTATCATGTGAAGTAGCGTTAAAACAGGTTAAAATGTCAATGACGTAACTTCTACATTTATTATAATTATTAGAATTACATTTTATAAGTTCTCAATGACGTGATTTGGGTTTGAATTTACAAAACATATGTTCGTGGAATAATTTATATGTCGTATTTTCGGTTTAAACATTTTAGATCTATGATCTAACCTTACATTTTAATGTTTATGTAATTGCCATTAGTAAGTGATAACCATGAACGAACAAATGATAACTACTGGCAGTAGTAAGTAAGTAACTGTCTTTAACGAGAAACATTTACAAAGTATGCACTTGTCCTTATGCGAAGATAAATTTCTGTTTACCTTGATTTCGCTTGTAATAGATCCTCTTAGTGATGAAGCACTCAGAAACAATTTTATAATCGGTAATTGGGAAAACAAAACATGGTTACGTTCGCTATCACTGGTTACTTTCTATTTAAATGAGAGTATAGAAAATTACACCAAAACATGGTTACGTTCGCTATCACTGGTTACTTTCTATTTAAATGAGAGTATAGAAAATTACACCAAATCAGACCTTCTTTTGACTCTTAAAAAAATCTTCAGTCATTGATTTCGGTCGGAATTTCTTGCAAATAAAAAGGTTCGAGATTTGAGCTGGTTACGTCCAGTGAAAATAACAAAGGATCTTCTACTTCCAATGAAAGAAAATAACAAAGAATCTTCTACTTCCAATGAAGGAAAATAACAAAGGATCTTCTACTTCCAATGAAGGAAAATAACAAAGGATCTTCTACTTCCAATGAAGGAAAATAACAAAGAATCTTCTACTTCCAATGAAGGAAAATAACAAAGGATCTTCTACTTCCAATGAAGGAAAATAACAAAGAATCTTCTACTTCCAATGAAGGAAGGGACAGGTTTGGTACATATTTGGTATTCCCAATATTCGAAGAAAATGAGTTTTGATACCAGGCAAAGTGGATATTCTTTGGACATTACTGATCTGATACTTCCAATGAAAAGTAAGAACATCCTTCAACTGGTATTTACCATGCGAATAAAAAACATGTCTGAGCTGATATTTGGAACCAAACAAAGGGAGATTTTTAAATGGCATATGGAAATAATTAAATGAGTTGGTATTTTCCTTGGCAAGAACCATTCATGACAGTTATGTGTTTCCTGTGTCCGTACACGAACTAGTACCAACCAAATTTTTCTCGCATGAAAATATTTCTCGCGTAAAGAGGGTACATTTTGAAACGTTCTTTTCTCATGACGTTAAAGAACATTTAAATTTAAACTGGTATTTCTCGTACTGAGAAAGTACATTTTTGAACAAATGTTTTATATGAAAATAATAGAAATTTTAAACTTGAACTTTACGATAAATACCGGGTATATTTGAATTGAACTTTACGATAAATACGTGGTATATTTGAATTGATCTTTACTAATAAATGACGGGTAATCTACTTCTGATAATTTCTAAGGAAACATTAGATGTCCGTTGAACTGGCATTTACCAACAAAATATGGGATATTTATGAACAGGCATTTTCCAGCATATGGCGGGATATTTGTGAACTGAAAAAGTCCCAAGGAAAATGAGATGTATTGAAAATGGTTTTGTCCAAGAAAAAAGAATTTCGTTGAACTGATCTTGCCATGAAAATAAAAAAATATTTTGGAAGTGGTATTTCCATAAAAATAATGGATATCTTTGAAGTGATATTTCTATGAAAATAATGGATATCTTTGAAGTGATATTTCTACGAAAAATAATGGATATCTTTAAAGTGATATTACTATGAAAATAAGGGATATCTTTGAAGCAGCATTCCAGGGAAAAGAAGGGATAAACTCATGAGTGGTCTTTAATCATTACACCATGAAAATATCAGGAAGTAATTGAGTCTGGCAGAATCGCAAGTTGGAACCATGTCAAAGAATTGCAGTACACGACCAAACGTACCATTCACACAATCGGTGAACAATTCCTCTAGTCAACAAGCAAATAACCAAATAACCAAGCAAATAAATAGTCAGTAAGCCAATCCATTAACTAACTCCGAGCCTGATTAGAAGTGTAACCAATTTAACAACCAGGCAGGCAATTCGTAAAATCAATGCAACACGATAATCAAACTAGTTTGCCAAGCAATCAACCATCCCATAAACCAATCCAACACGGCAGATCAACTATTTACAAAAAACAAGCAGTCCATAAACCAGTCCAACAAGATAGCTAACAAACTTACCTAGCAAACAACTATTCCATAAACCAGTCTAACAAGATAGCTAACAAACTTACCTAGCAAACAACTATTCCATAAACCAGTCTAACAAGATAGCTAACAAACTTACCTAGCAAACAACTATTCCATAAAAAAGTCTAACAAGATAGCTAACAAACTTACCTAGCAAACAACTATTCCATAAACCAGTCCAACAAGATAGCTAACAAACTTACCTGGCAAACAACTATTCCATAAACCATCCAAAAGGCCAGCCCACAAAGTTACCAAAGCAAACATTCCATAAATGAAATACTGGGCCATATAACTTACCGTCAATCACTTTGCAAGAAATCAACTTATAAGTGAGCGCTACTCATTCACTCACTATCTTCGCCTGGATGGCTTTGGGGTGGACAAATTGAGAGACATTTCTCTTCCGGCTGTCTAAACACGTGACTTTTAATCTGACGCACGAATGATGACCTTCACGTCTTTCGCCGGACGGTCGCACTTCCATGAATCGGGCTTGGAATAATGCAGAAACTCTCTAAGAACTTCCGATCAACTGGACAAAAAAAATACGTACTGGGCCCGTGTGGTGTGTGATACATGACAGACTTCAACATTTTATTGACCCCATGAGCTTACTTCCTTCTAAGGATATCTTTTAAAGTTTTAAGAAGTTGTTTGCTTTTCTTTTATCTTCTCTAAAATACCAGACTACTTTAAAGACGTTCGCGTTTGCTTTTAATTTTTTAGGTTCACGAGGTTAGTGAAGTGCTAACCTCTGAATCAGCACCGACAACTCTTTCTCTCTCCCTCTCTCTCTCTCTCTCACACACACACACACACACACACACACACACACACACACACACACACACACACACACAGGCACTTATGTACATTGGAAAGGGGGAATCACCAAACATTCAAGCGCCTTATTTAACTGATGGCTAAGCTCAGAGATCAGTTCCAATCCAAGTTGTGAGTCTTTGGCGGTGGTGGTAGAATGAATCCTTTCACTTGTCTGGGTGTTCACTGTTGTTGGTGTTCACTGTTGTGGGTGTTCACTGTTGTTGGTGTTCGGCATGTCTTTGACGTAAAGTATTGCAGAATTTACACAGTGGATAGGAGCGCTTCTTTTCTGTCTTTTTATTATTGTTCTCTCTTCTTTTCTGTCTTTTTATTATTGTTCTCTCTTCTTTTCTCTCCCACTCTCTCCATCTCTGTGTTTTCAGCTAGGTATTTTCATTTCAATTTAATGATTTACACTATTGATTAGCATTTAATTTGGGGGAACTCATTTCACGCCATTTTACACTTCACAGAAGTCTTTGAACTCATTTCACGCCATTTTACACTTCACAGAAGTCTTTGAACTCATTTCACGCCATTTTACTCTGCACAGTTGTTTGAAATCATTTTACATCGTTTTATACTGCAAAGAAGTTCTTTGAAATCATTTTACATCGTTTTGCACCAAAGGTCTTTGAAACCATTACTCGTCATATTTAAACTGAAAAAAAATTTTTTTTAATGTTTAGTGCAAGAAACTTCACATTTTACAGTACTAAAATTGTTTTCGTTAGTCTGCACTCTTCATTCTGTAATAAGATTAATGTGACCGTAATCGTCACTCTTGTAATACGAATAACATGACAATATTCGTCACTCTTGTAGTACAAATAACATGACAATAGTCGTCACTCTTGTATAACGAATAATATGACAATACTCGTCACTCTTGTAATACGAATAACATGACAATACTCGTCACTCTTGTAGTACAAATAACATGACAATAGTCGTCACTCTTGTAATAGGAATAACATGACAATACTCGTCACTCTTGTAATATGAATAACATGACAATACTCCTCACATTTGTAGTACGAAAACTATGACAATACTCGTCTTGTAATATGAATAAAATGACAAATACTCGTCACTCTTGTAATATGAATAACATGACAATACTCTTCACTATTGTAGTACGAAAACTATGACCATACTCGTCACTCTTGTAATATGAATAACATGACAATACTCGTCACTCTTGTAATATGAATAACATGACAATACTCGTCACTCTTGTAATATGAATAACATGACAATACTCGTCACTCTTGTAATATGAATAACATGACAATACTCGTCACTCTTGTAGTACGAAAACGACATACGAGAGATGTGAAAGTATGTATAGAGTATAGGTACGGTAAGTACATAATTTAATCACGTGACAAGAACTGATCTGCCACAGAGCAGTGAATAATGATACCCATCTTCCTGACCTGATTTGTTTTCAGCCACATTAAATTCTTTACAGCCGAGAGGAAAAGATGGCGTGATCGCATGTTGTATTTGTAATCTCTGTCAAAAACTAAATGATTAGTTCGTGAGTAGGACCAGTATGTCACGAAGTTCAAAAACTTAAAAATAATTGACCAGTTGTTTTGTCTGCAATGGTGGGACATAATTACAGTTAAAATAGCTCGATATCCATTGAGTCCTGTGAGACTGTAGAAAGCTTTTTTTGTTTATTTGTTTTTGTTTTTTTGTTTTTTTGTTTTTTTTGGGGGAGAGCGTCATGGGAACAAAGGTTATGGCTAAAATCTGACAGAGTGCCAAGGTATTGCTATAATTCATAGTTCTGCCCACATTGATAGTGCACTGGAGTGCTTCTACAGATAATCTATTCTTACTTTCCAAAATCTCCGTGGCCTAGAGCTATAGATCTAGCTATCCTTTCCAAAATCTCCGTGGCCTAGTGCTATAGACCTAGCTATCCTTCCTAAAATCTCCGTGGCCTAGTGCTATAGGCCTAGCTATCCTTCCCAAATCTCCGTGGCCTAGAGCTATAGACCTAGCTACCCTTCATCGGGCGGAAGGAAACAAATCTACCCAAACACACACCTACAAACACACCTATAAAAATTAGTAAAAATAACAATAATGTATTCCCTACTATTAGCGTTTTGCTGATATACCCTCATAGATTCTATACTGATACACTACCATAGATACTATGCTGACATATTCTCATATATTATACAGCTACACTACCGTAGATATTATGTGTATACGCTATCATACATTCTATACTGCTACACTACCGTAGCTAAAATGCGCTTTCACTGTCATACATATTGTGTTGATAGATCACAGTTTACCAAAGGATACCCAAGAGCGTTTATTAGCTCACTAATGAAATCTCCTCATTGAGATGAAAACGAAATGACATTGTCTGCATTAAATTATTCTACTATATTTTATGGCAGTGCGACTTGTGATGTCATTTTCCTTGTAGCGTCGAACGCCATTTTATGTTCGAGCCATTCTACGCCATTTTGTGTTTAACCCATTCTACGCCATTTTGCGTTTAAACCCTTATATGGATTTTCGAGGTTGAGCCATTATATGGACTTTCGTGTTTGATCCATTATATCACAGATTTTGTTTGAGCTATTATGTGCCATTTTGTGTTTGAGCCATTATATGACATTTTATGTTTGAGTCATGACACGCCACTTTTGAGCCATTATATGACATTTTGTGTGAACTACGGCACTGTGCGGTTATACGACCCGCTATGTTTGCTTCATTATATGACTCGTGTTTGAGCCATTATTTGACTCGTGTTTGAGCCATTATATGACGTGTTTGAGTCATTATTTGCAACACTTTTGTCACTGTTAACGTCTCCACCGACAGTTAAAGATAAACAGAGTGACTTTGAAGACAAACACATTTAAAAGTACTTTATTGTATGTTTCCTTCTGTAATTGCACATAAGTTTTATTTTAATCTGTATTTATTCATTTGTCATAGAATAGCTAATCTGAAGCTATAACGCTCAAATGAAGGACTAACCACAAAACAGTTGGTGAATAACTACAGTCTTGCGCTGAGTGTTTTATTGGTACAATTCACATGAAAGACTAACCACAAAACAGTTGGTGAATAACTACAGTCTTATGCTTAAGTGGGTACTTTTTACATACCAAGCTGTAACCATTTATAGTAATTAATTTAAAATAATTAAAGAGTAACCTGATTACAGTACTCAACATTAAAAGTGTATGAAATAAAATAACTCAGTGATTAAACAAACACGACAAAATTATCGCTTCAGTGAAGACAACGCAGAATCGACTCTGTGTGGATATTATTAGACCAGAAAGCTCCAAGCATGTGTTGAACATTTACCAAGATGGAAATGCTGTAGCTATGAATGAGAAAGATTGAATTGCATGTATCCTACGTCACTGTTTAATAAGCAGTTGAATGTAACCCAACCACAAAACAAAACTTCAACCAGTCCGCTTTAAACAGAATATATTTATCATCGGGATTTTTGTAGCAGTGTGCACTTTAACGCGATCATAAAGCGAGCCAGACCACTTGTTGACGGGAACGTGAAGACTATTATTAAACTTATGTTGTGCGACAGACAAATTGTCTGGCTTAGTTCAATGGCAATCAAAGACGTAATAGTAATTAGAGCTGCTTGCTCTGTGTGTATGTGTGTGTGTGTGTGTTTGTGTGTGTGCGTGTGCGTGTGTGTGCGTGTGTGTGCGTGCATGCGTGTGTGTGTGTGTGTGTGTGTGTGTGCGCGTACATGCGTGCGTGTGTGTGTGTGTGCGTACATGCGTGTGCGTGCGTGCATGCGTGTGTGTGTGCGTGCATGCGTGTGTGTGTCCGTGCATGCGTGTGTGTGTGTGTGTGTGTGTGCGTACATGCGTGTGTGTGTGTGTGTGTGCGCGTGTGCGTGTGTGTGCGTGTGTGCGTGCATGCGTGTGTGTGTCCGTGCATGCGTGTGTGTGTGTGTGTGTGCGTGTGCGTGCGTGTGCGTGTGTGTGCGTGCATGCGTGTGTGTGTCCGTGCATGTGTGTGTGTGTGTGTCTGTGTGTGCGTACATGTGTGTGTGTGTGTGTGTGTGTGTGTGTGTGTGTGTGTGTGTGTGTGTGTTTCGGCATGGCGTTTGAGTCACTAATATACTTGGTATGGCGACTGAGTTATTAACATACTTGGTTTGGGAATTGAGACAATAATGTACTTAATGTGGTGATTGAATCATTAAAATACTTGGTGTGGTAATTGAGTGATTAATATATCTAGTGTGACGACTGAGTTACTAAGAAATTTGGTTTGGTAAATGAGTCAATAATATATAATTCTTAACGTGGTGAATGAGTCATTTAGATATTTGGCGTTGTGATTCAGTAACTAATATACCTGGTGACGACTGAGTCACTAATATACTTGGTGTAGTGATTGTATCACTAATATACTTGGTGTGGTGATTGTGTCATTAATATACTTGGTGTGGTGATTGTGTCACTAATATACTTGTGGTGGTGATTGAATATACGCGTGTGGTGATTAAATCACTAATATAATTGGTGCGGTTATTATGTCACTAATATACTTGATGTATTGACTGAGTCAGTATACAGGGTGGCCCAAAAGTAGGTTTACAGTTCGGAAGAAGGGGCAGCATTGAATGGCCACCACCTTCACCTGACCTGACACCTATGGATTTCTTTTTGGAGGGTGTTGTTAAGAACAAGGTTTATGAGAAGAAACCCAAAACAATAAATGATTTAAAAGATTACATTCATCTCGCATTCACAAATTTTCAAATAAATAGTCTACGTGTTAACTGTAAACCTACTTTTGGGCCACCCTGTATATTAATATTAGATGCGACCAATACATTATTGTCTTGTTTACTTTGCTGTTGAATTTCTAGATTGATAGAAACATTTAGTTGGGTGGGCACGATTTTACAGAGGACCATAATTAGTTTCTGCTTCTATTTCTACTTAAACCTCTAGATATTAGATCTCTTAAACCTCTAGATATTAGATCTCTTAAACCTCTAGATATTAGATCTCTTAAACCTCTAGATATTAGATCTCTTAAACCTCTAGATATTAGATCTCTTAAACCTCTAGATATTAGATCTCTTAAACCTCTAGATATTAGATCTCTTAAACCTCTAGATATTAGATCTCTTAAACCTCTAGATGTTAGATCTCTTAAACCTCTAGATATTAGATCTCTTAAATAACGTGAATGTACACTTTCCAGTAACAAGTTATTTGAAGACATTCACGTCCTGAAATGTGTCCAATTACCGGACACACGTGTGAGAGTCGTCTGGAAATTCAATTACACTTTTCAGACGAAGAATCCCGGGGCGTCAAAAGAGAAAACCCAATATCAGAGACAAGAAAATTAAAGAAATTTAATGTCACGCTGCTGACCAACGAGGACTGAAAGTAACGTGACACAGTACAAATTTGCTAATTCCATTACTGCCTCACTGTTGTTGAATAGTCTAATGTTACTGAAATATTCTTCTCCAATTAAAGACATTAGTAATAAATAATGCGTTACTTTTGTAATTTATTTCATATCAAGTAAGATCTCTGAGCTCTACCCACTCAGTGAGCTAAAATAATTCTGAGCGTATTGGGGGGGGGGGGGTAGGGTGAGGAGGAATATGTCGAATAGAAAAATTCCCCTGAAGCGAGTTTTGAACCCACTACTACCATCATTTGACTATTTAGTGGCTAGACATATATACCATCTAGCCCTTTTCCTCTTTCTCGCTCCCCTACACCTCTTATCTTCCATTAAGCAATGTTTGGAATTGATTCCAGTGTATTCAGAGTAGCCATCTTTTCCCTATAATATCGCTCACATGCATTTTAAAGTATCAAGCTCTAAGATATAAACACCGTTTTAATTTTCTAACGTTTGATATCCATTCTAAAGTATGCCGGAATGTTAGTGTATCCAATGTAGCTAACCTGTTCCGTTATGCTACAATATTATCGTCAGTGTATCTAATGTAACCATTCTTGTTTTCAAAAAGATAGAATTTCATTTCTTTCAAATAACCGGTAAAATGTCGGTAAAAATCAAATGCTTGTGTTAATGTAATCACAAAATGCCCATTATTGTTATTATTATTAAAATCATCATCATCATCATCATCATCATTATTATTAATAATATTATTTGCCAAATCGGAAACTTGAATTTGCTTTTCTACCTTCTAAATTTTAATGCGAGAAATAATCTTTGCAGTATCTAATCTAAATATGTCATCTCCTGAAATGATTTTTCTGGTCGTCTGTTAAATCTTAAAAAAAAAAAACAACTTAGACTGAATCGTTTACGTGTAGAAGGGAGGCAACTTGGTGAATCTTTCACAGTGTAGAAGGGAGACAACTTAGTGCATCTTTTACAGGTCTATGGTTAGAAATAAGTTATTCAGCTGTGAGTTTTTCTTTCCTCTTATTATTGAACAAAAGCTAAATATAGTTAGGTGAATTACGAGTTTTGGTAAAATTTAAAATAATTATTCGGACAATGCAGACCTAATATTAAATCCTGTAGTCTTTATTTATAGCTTTAATTCCAAACTAACATGTGTCTAATATTGCTTGAACTTCATACGTCGGGAATATCTCCTTACTACTTGCATTTTTTAGGCCATGTTGCCTAAACATTTCATTAGCCAGTGTGTCTATATTTGCTACTTGCATTTTTTTAGGCCGTCTTATGTTGCCTAAACATTTCATTAGCCAGTGTGTCTATTTTTTTTTGCTACTTGCATTTTTTAGGCCATCTTATGTTGCCTAAACATTTCATTAGCCAGTGTGTCTATTTTTTTCTGCTACTTGCATTTTTAGGCCATCTTATGTTGCCTAAACATTTCATTAGTCATGTGTATCTACCTTTACACTAGAGGACGTCCTATACTACCTAAATGTCATAACATTAACCATTATATCTATGTTGCACTGGAGGACCTCCTATACTACCTAAATGTCTAACCATTATATCTATGTTACACTGGATGGCGTTGTGTATTGCCTAAACATCATTGCATTAGTCACGTGTTTAGTTTTACACTGGATGACGTTGTAGATTGCCTTAATATCATTGCATTAGTCACATGTTTTAGTTTTACACGGAGGACGTTTTGTATTGCCTAAACATCATTAGTCATGTGTTAAGTTTTACACTGGAGGACGTTATGTATTGCCTAAATATCATTGCGTTTGTCACGTGGTATGTTTTACACTGGAGGACGTTTTGTATTGCCTAAATATCATTAGTCACATGTTAAGTTTTACACTGGAGGTCGTTTTATATTGTCTAAACATCCTTTCATTAGTTATATGCTAAGTTTAACACTGGACGTCATATGTGTCGAGCAGGTAAACGGCAAGATCTCTCTCTATTTGAAATGATGATTCAGTCGGTTATTTACTTTTTTTAACAATGAAAGTACATCATTAAGTGAACGGGACGTATCCTAATTTTTACAAGAGTGTAAACATACAACTAAGGTCACTAAATCTAGAAAAGAAAACTTCACTATGTAAAAAAAAGTCAAACGATCAACTAATTTTCTCGTATACTAGTGAAAATAAAAGAATGCAATTTTGAAAAAAAAAATATTGAAATCATTCTTTCACCACTACTGTGCAAAATGGTCCCTACTGCTGAAGAATTAATTTCAAATGTCTACCCTGATCTTGAAAGTATTCCAACAAAAGAGAGCTCTCGGCTCTGTGAACGTGCTAGATTGCCCCCGCCCCCCGAAAAAAAAATAAATGACCACGCTGGTGCGATCAACAATGCTATTCTGACCAAATTTTATGAAGTCGATATGTTTACGCATCAGTTAACATTGTTGAAAATACAGACGAAACCATTCATTATCCAATGAGTTTCTTAACATTGTGGCTCCCAGCCAAACTACAAACAAACAAAATATGACAAAGCCATTCATTATCCAATGAGTTTCTGACTAAAAAGATGGTGCAAATATAATGTTGGTTCATAATTAATCTGAACCCGCCAAAATGACGTCATGGAACAGGTTGCGGGTGCGGCAACTGCGTAGGAATATCCTGACCCGATACACACACACACACACACACACACGCACGCACGCACGCGCGCGAATACCCCTTATTCAAAATAACTTTCCCTTTTAGTTTAAAAGCCTGCAGTTGTTTGTGAGCGTGTTTTGAAATGTCAATAAAACGCAAGGAAGGACGTTGTTTGTGAGCGTGTTTTGAAATGTCAAGGACGTTGATGACTGCAAACGTGAATCTTTGCTCCTACTGTTTCTCCTGACTGCTGTAGGTCACGTGTGTGTTCCAAGGGACAATCTCTTTGTTTGTGCCCCAGGGTTAGCAGTAGGGACAATCTCTTTGTTTGTGCCCCAGGGTTAGCAGTAGGGACAATCTCTTTGTTTGTGCCCCAGGGTTAGCAGTAGGGACAATCTCTTTGTTGTGCCCCAGGGTTAGCAGTAGGGACAATCTCTTTGTTGTGCCCCAGGGTTAGCAGTAGGGACAATCTCTTTGTTGTGCCCCAGGGTTAGCAGTAGGGACAATCTCTTTGTTTGTGCTCCAGGGTTAGCAGTAGGACAATCTCTTTGTTTGTGCTCCAGGGTTAGCAGTAGGGACAATCTCTTTGTGCTCCATGGTTAGCAGTAGGGACAATTTCTTTGTTTGTGCTCCATGGTTAGCAGTAGGGACAATCTCTTTGTTTGTGCCCCATGGTTAGCAGTAGGGACAATTTCTTTGTTTGTGCTCCATGGTTAGCAGTAGGGACAATCTCTTTGTTTGTGCTCCAGGGTTAGCAGTAGGACAATCTCTTTGTTTGTGCTCCAGGGTTAGCAGTAGGGACAATCTCTTTGTTTGTGCTCCATGGTTAGCAGCAGGGACAATCTCTTTGTTTGTGCTCCAGGGTTAGCAGTAGGGACAATCTCTTTGTTTGTGCTCCAGGGTTAGCAGTAGGGACAATCTCTTTGTTTGTGCTCCATGGTTAGCAGCAGGGACAATCTCTTTGTTTGTGCTCCAGGGTTAGCAGTAGGACAATCTCTTTGTTTGTGCTCCAGGGTTAGCAGTAGGACAATATCTTTGTTTGTGCTCCAGACAAGACTCAGTACTAGCACTTAGATCAACTTTTGTAAACTAACAAAACTTTACAGTTAATAATCTGAATTCTGCTATTACTTTAATACGCAAACCAAATTTCAATCGACGTTTAAAATAAAATTCGGCTTTCTTAAGAATTCAGATTTCTATGACATTAAAAAGAAAACTACATGTATGTCACGCTGTATTATGGTTCTTATCTGGGGGAATGGTGGGGGGGGAGAAAAAACGTACTTTTAATAATTTTATTTTAAGCAACGTACTCTAAAACCGATATTTACGCGAGTAATGCCAGGGGAAAAGCTAGTACTATATAAATCCTTACTGCAACTCACGGCCTACGTGACACACTCTGGTGTAAAACAGAGTTAAATTATGCCAATTTTCCAGCTTTTCCATTCGGCTAACGTAAGGCTAATATTGAACCCTGAACCGGAAGTAAAACGAAAGATCACTGAGGACTTTGGGGCATGTCCAAACTGTGTAAACGTCTATAGACCTGCACGCTAAACGTTTCTCTTGAAAGGCCATTTATACCAGAGTGTAACACTCTATTTATAGCAATCTTCAATAAATAGCGAATGGCTTAGCGTATAATAAAATTAATGTAACCGGAACCATAGGAAAGTCTATAATAAATTTAACCGGAATGATCAGAAATAGTGTAATAAATTTAACCGGAACGACTATAGTAAAGAGTGTAAAGAAAATGACATCATAAAAGATTTAACCGTTTCACCGTAGTCTGTGATTACCGGAACAGTGTCTAACTCTAAATTATTTGTGCGGACCGCTTCGTAAGTAGGCATTGTTTAATCAGATCACAAGATCCCTTGTTTACTTTTCTCGTTTGACGTCACAGCGAGGCCAAGCAAGATCCAAGTGGTAATCAGGGAATCAAAGTAGTGAATGAAATTCTGTTATTATTCAAATGTATGCCTTGATCCGAGGAAACCTATTTCTTCAAACTTGTATCTGGGTATGGCAAGAGATTTTGTAATTCAAAGCTCGAATTATTCGCCAGAAACAATTCTTCTGCTTCGAATTATTATCTGGGTAAGAGTCCTGACCATTTTGACTTTGAAATATTCATTGCTTTTCAAATTTTTATCTAAGCAATAGAATAATCTTTGCTATTTGTGTTGTAACATGAACACCCTTTGCTATTTGTGTTGTATTCAAGGCATTGATTTACTCCTTGCTATTAGTGTTGTGACCAAGGCACTGATTTACTCCTTGCTATTAGTGTTGTGATCTGAGCGCTCGACGAACCCTTTGCTCTTTAGATTTTGCTCAAATTGTGATCTACATTGGAACTAGAATAGTCATGCTATTCAAATTCTGATATACACGGGTACTAGAATAGTCATGCTATTCAAATTCTGATATACACGGGTACTAGAATATTCATGCTATTCAAATTCTGATATACACGGGTACTAGAATAGTCATGCTATTCAAATTCTGATATACACGGGTACTAGAATAGTCATGCTATTCAAATTGTGATATACACGGGTACTAGAATAGTCATGCTATTCAAATTGTGATCTACCCGAGTACAAAACTAGCCACCTGTTCAAATTTTTAATTAGAGATTGAAATATTCTTGCTATTCAATCTATAATATGATCATTAGACTAAACTTTGCAATCCACGTTGTGACCATTGAAAGTCTTTGCTACTGAATTGGCGAACGTGGAAAAAAAAACTGGAATAAACTTAGCAATTTAAACTTCGGCCTGTTCATTGAAGTAATTCTTACTCTTTGCATTGTGATCTGGATATTGGATTAATCTTTTACATTTGTGTTGTAACCTGGTCATTGTGAGTAATCTATTAAATTTGCGCTGTGACCTAGGCAATGCAATAATCTTTTATAGTTGTGTTGTGACCTAAACTCTGCTATTCAATTTGCGACCTGGGCACTTGGGTTGACTTTTGCCTTTAATTGTGACCTGACTATTGGAGCAACTTTTGCTATTCAATTTGTTAAAGTAGTACTTATTATCCTTTTCAATAGGCACTTTGTTCTTTAAACTTTTATCTGGAAACTCGCATAGCATTCGCTATTCCAATTTCTCTTTGGGCACAGGTATAGCCTTTGCTATTCCAGCTCCTATCTAAGCACTGTCTAGTGTTAACTAATAAAATTGCAGTTTACATTTTAGGACATGATTCTGAAAACAGAACGTCCAGTGATCAAGGTGAAATGCTTACAAATGATCAAGTCTCTGATATGAATCTTCCACAAACAGTTTCATTCTTGAAAATGTATCCTCTCAAGCGGTTCAATTCTCCAGTGCGTATCTTCCCAAAATGTTCAATTTTCAAAGTACTTCACTTTTACAGACGCCAGACGTTTACTTTGTGTGGTGACGTTTACTTGTGTGATGACGTTTACTTTGTGTGGTGACGTTTACTTTGTGTCGTGACGTTTACTTTGTGTCGTGACGTTTACTTTGTGTGGTGACGTTTATTTTGTGTCGTGACGTTTACTTTGTGTCGTGACGTTTACTTGTGTGGTGACGTTCTCGGGCAAAATGCCCAACCATCTCTTGCCACCAAATAGCACGGTTTAACTTAATTTTAATACCAATAAAGCTCAAGTCTAAGTTCTATAAATCAGTTTGCTGCAAACCTTGTCTTGTCCATAATAAAGCTCAAGTCTAAGCGTCTATAAATCAGTATGCTGCAAACCTAAGTCTAATAAAAGACTGTATAAATCAGTTTGCGACAAAACCTTTGACGTGCATCTTCTACCAGACGTCAATCTTCAGACATGGCTGCCTATTGAACTGTTCTCATGCAGGGAATCCACCCCACGAAACCTCGGACTGTTCGCTCCAGATGATTAGCGTGTGCCGAAATGGACACCAAGGTTCCAAACTGACTGAGACCCCGTGGTTGGGGTGATTAGTTTCTGAAACGGAAAGGGATATCTTAGCCCTTGTATAATTAGGGGCGTCCCCGCTAGTTTCCCGTCCCCAACATAGCCCATTACTTCGATCCTTAATGTAAAATAAAATTATAAACCACGTCTAGAACTCGAGACGGAGGAAAATTTGACACTAAATTGGATTTCTCCCTCCTCAAATCAGAAAAAACAAGAAAAAACCAAATCACATATACTAACACACTCTCGCAAACCGAAAAAGAAAAGGAAAAATATTACATGAAATTAATATATGATAACAAGTAAGTTGTTATATTAGTAGTGAAAGTATTGGTGGTAAAAGTAGCGGTGGTTGTATTAAATAACTTTTATCATCATTTTCATCATCAACTTTAACAATAGTACTTACCGCATTAGCAGTAATAGTAGTAATATTTTTTATTAATGATGATAACATATGTTGTTTATGCTGCTTAAGTGCACATTGTTTAATTAGAGGTTGCTTAACTAGACGTTGCTTAAATGCATGTTGTTTAACTAGACGTTGCTTAAATGCATGTTGTTTATGTGGATGTTTAAATGTATGTTGTTTACATGAATGTTGATTGAATGGATTATTATGGGTGTTGTTTAAATGTCTGTTTTTAACTGAATGTTTAAATGGATCTCGTTTACGCGTATCTTGATTAAATGTATGTTTAAATGCCTGTTGCTTAATTGGATGTTTAAATGTATATTGTTTACATGGATGTTGCTTAAATGTATATTATTTAAATATATGTTGCTTAAAAGGATGTTGTTCGGATGCATGTTGTTTAATTAGATGTTTAAATGCATATTGTTTCAATTGTTAAAAGTTTCTTGCTTAAATGAATGTTTAAAAGTGTGTTGTTTTAATTGGATGTTAAATGTATATGTTTTTAAATGGGTGTAAATTTGTAATCATATATGTCTGTTACTCGATTTATTTTATTTCTTAAAATAAGGAACTTCATCAACAACCGGAGACTCAGTCGATTTACAGTATTCTTTACTTTGATATAATAATAGCGATAAAGTACACATTGCTGCTACGGGGAAGAATATTTAGCGAAGACTGATATTTTCATTTGCATTCTGTCGAAATTTCTATTTGTTTTATGTTGACATTTAGATTTGTTTTGAGGTGTTTATTTCACGAATAACACATTTCTCTTCTTGCAAATATCATAATCACACTGACTCGCTAGCGTCCCTTCTGAAGGGGAAATAACCGTGGCATATTAAAGTTTGCTTGAAATCGACGATTTTATAAAACGACAGTAAACATGACAGACTGCTCTACGACAAACCTAATTGTTGTAGATGGTGGCAGTGGACGCCTGTGACGACTGAATAGCTGGAGAGATTAAAAGAGTGAAAGCATTACGTGTCGAAACCGTACAAAATACGACAAGCAAACAAAGCTGATATTGACGTAATTCTTTTAATTTTCTGGCACAGAAAACGAGATATTGACAACAATTGTCTGTTCTTATTATTTACAAGATGTTCTACATTCCTTGCAGATATTGCATTAGCCAGGTGCATGCATTTCAGTGTGTAAATTTGAATACTTTTAACGTGCGGACTTTTAACGATATGTGTGCACATAGGTGTGTCTGTGTACCTGTAGTCGTGAAACCATTTCAAACGTTTGCTGATTAGCATATGCACATCTACGCACAGATACACACACACACAAGCACAAAGACACGCACATTCATGCACAAACATCCATACAAACACATAAATAGTCACACGTATACGCATTTATAAACACGCACAAACATACATACAAACACACATACGCATATACAAAACGCAGCATGGATGAGTATTGTGTTACATTTCTTGGATACATAAAAGTGGCGTGTGGAGATAGAGGGGAATCAATATGCATATTCTTACAGAATAGAGAGAACAAAGTATGCCATTTTTTCTAGCGAAGACTTGTATTTAAATTTAGTATATTTTTTAACTAAAATTTATAATAATAATTTATTTAATAGTATGGACTAGGACCGAATACATGTACTGTTGCTCTGTTATTTTTGTTACTAGTAGCAGTCTGTAAATGCGCACTTTGTCTATTAAGTACAATATGTCTATTAAACACATTTCGTATGTCTATACATACATAAAATGTTGGTCGAAAGCATCTTTATTTTTATTCGACTGAGACTGTTAACTAAAGTCTAAATAGATATGTTCTTTGTTATAGTGGATAATGACGACAGTTAACTAAAGTCTAAATAGATATGTTCTTTGTTATAGTGGATAATGACGACAGTTAACTAAAGTCTAAATAGATATGTTCTTTGTTATAGTGGATAATGACGACAGTTAACTAAAGTCTAAATAGATATGTTCTTTGTTATAGTGGATAATGATGACAGTTAATGGACGGCGGGCGATAGGTGGTGCAAGATGGAAGAGTGATGAGAGATAATATAATGGGTGATGGATGATAGATAAATTTAATTTAGTTTTGCTTATAATACGAAGACACAACAACGACAATGATGGTAGTTGTGTTTGGTTATAATGCCTTTACAGTGATCAAGTTGGATTTTACAGCGACAGAATCCTACGAGAAGTGATCAAGTTGGATTTTACAGCCACAGAATCCTATGAGAAGTGATCAATTTGGATTTTACAATGACAGAATCCTACGAGAAGTGATCAAGTTGGATTTTGCAATGACAGAATCTTACGAGAAGAAATCAAGTTGGATTGGATTTTACAGTAAGAGACTCCAACGAGAAGAGGTCAAGTTGGATTTTACAGTGAAAGAATCTTACGAGAAGAGATCAAGTTGGATTTTACAGTGAGAGAATCCTACGAGAAGAG
Organism: Sinotaia quadrata; assembly: GCA_028829895.1. Classification (NCBI taxonomy): domain Eukaryota; kingdom Metazoa; phylum Mollusca; class Gastropoda; order Architaenioglossa; family Viviparidae; genus Sinotaia; species Sinotaia quadrata. The sequence continues at coordinate 7,097,467 of CM054180.1, read as the reverse complement.
GTCAAGGATTTTATAGAGAGACTCCAACGAGAAGAGGTCAAGTTGGATTTTACAGTGAGAGAATCCTACGAGAAGAGGTCAAATTGGATTTTACAGTGAGAGAATCCTACGAGAAGAGGTCAAGTTGGATTTTACAGTGAGAATCCTACGAGAAGAGGTCAAGTTGGATTTTACAGTGAGAGAATCCTACGAGAAGAGGTCAAGTTGGATTTATACAGCGAGAGAATCCTAAGTGAAAAGATCAAGTTCACTTTTACAGAGAAAGGGAAACAATTTCGCATGCACAGCAGCTTCAGCCATATTGAACATAAAACTAAAACAGAGGAAGTATTAGTAATAATCGGTAACCAGTCGTACAGATGTTTTAATGGTACCTTATTACTGATTTAAGCATTGGGGTTTTTAACAGTTACCTTATTATTGATGTTAGCATTGCTGTTTTAACGGTTACGTTATTACTGATCTTAGATTTGTTGTTTTAAGGGTTACCTTATTGTTGATGTTAGCATTGTTGTTTTAACGGTTACGTTATTACTGATCTTAGATTTGTTGTTTTAAGGGTTACCTTATTGTTGATGTTAGCATTGTTGTTTTAACGGTTACGTTATTACTGATCTTAGATTTGTTGTTTTAAGGGTTACCTTATTGTTGATATTAGCATTGTTGTTTTAACGGTTACGTTATTACTGATCTTAGATTTGTTGTTTTAAGGGTTACCTTATTGTTGATGTTAGCATTGTTGTTTTAAGGGTTACCTTATTACTGATCTTAGATTTGTTGTTTTAAGGGTTACCTTATTACTGATCTTAGATTTGTTGTTTTAAGGGTTACCTTATTGTTGATGTTAGCATTGTTGTTTTAACGGTTACGTTATTACTGATCTTAGATTTGTTGTTTTAAGGGTTACCTTATTACTGATCTTAGATTTGTTGTTTTAAGGGTTACCTTATTACTGATCTTAGATTTGTTGTTTTAAGGGTTACCTTATTGTTGATGTTAGCATTGCTGTTTTAACGGTTACCTTATTACTGATCTTAGATTTGTTGTTTTAACGGTTACCTTATTATTGATGTCAGTTTTGTTGTTTTAATGGTTTCTTTGTGACTGATATAATCAATGCTGTTTTAAGGGTTTCCATGTTTCAGATGTCAGCATTCTTGTTTTAATGGTTACCTTACTATAAATGTCAGTCTAATTTTTGTCTTTTGCAGAGCGCTAAATAGCACTAGAAATATCATGTCTGTCATTAGTCCAACTGAAGAGTGGGTGTTCCCGCATGTATTGCTTTAATTTAGTCCTTAATTTCACCCGGGGGAGGGGGCGATAGTACACGTGGCATTTATAAAAAAAAAAACAAGATAGAATAATTATCACAATAACTAGGAGTCAGAGGAGAGTCTAATAGGCTGACAAACAACATAAATTAATTAATAAGGTAATCAAATCGCTCCTATTAGCACTCTTAACATGTCTCCTTACGTCAAGCAGAGCATATAATCATAAAACTGTTTACCCATCTGGAGAAAGTTTATGGTTACTGCAAAATTTTGATCAAAGTCTCTCAGAAAAATTCTAAGTTTAGCGTGTTGGAAGCCACACATTGTGTGATATTGAAGTATCAGTGTTGGAAGCCACACAGCGTGTGATATTGCTGTGTCAGTATTGGAAGCCACACAGCGTGTGATATTGCTGTGTCAGATTTGGAAGCCACACAATGTGTGATATTGCAGTGTCATTGTTGGAAGCCACACAATGTGTGATAATGCAGTATCAGCGGATTGCCGTTAATTTGAGCGTGCTATATGTATTCAGATCGGTGTAGAAAGGGCTGAAATCGCTGATTTAATGTTTCTCGTCTGTCACTAACATCTAAACTTTGTTTCAACTAGTCACACGGATTCACTGTCTGCTAGATTTTTTGTCTTGTTGTTGTTGACCCATATTGCGGACACCCAGACATACGATGTAAAAAATTAACATTGTCAAATTAAAAAATTAGCCATCTTTTATACAAATGAGACATAAATTTAAATAAATATAGAATGACTGTGTCATGGGAAAAGATCAATATATATATATATATATCGTGTTACGTTCATTGTGATGATAAGTGAATTTGGTATATGTAGTTCATCGATAAATCATTTAGTGATATTCACTGTTTCATAAGTGATTTTGGAACAAGAACATTCTTGAATCTAATCACGTAGTGACATTCACTGTCTCATAAGTGATTTTGGGACAAGAACATTCTTGAATCTAATCACGTAGTGACATTCGCTGTGCTCATAAGTGATTTTGGAACAAGAACATTCTTGAATCTAATCACGTAGTGACATTCGCTGTGCTCATAAGTGATTTTGGGACAAGAACATTCTTGAATCTAATCACGTAGTGACATTCGCTGTGCTCATAAGTGATTTTGGGACAAGAACATTCTTGAATCTAATCATGTAGTGACATTCGCTGTGCTCATGAGTGATTTGGGGATATATACGTTCACATCAAGCTGTCATTATGCAGATTATATATCTACATTTAATACAATAAGTAGACTTTATTGCAAATCATACGATAAATGCAAAAATTTCTTTGCAAATTATAAATAGCTAGATTTTGCAATCCTCAGTAACGATAACAAAAAAACAACAACAGCACACAATATATACACTTTTAAAGATTTGGTGGAATTTTGATTTAGGCTCACTTGTCCAAATCCTGTACGACCATTCAATCATCGCCTGAATAGTAGTCAAATCAGGAAAGATAGAAAACGATGACCTTACTCACACAAGTACTTCAGACTCTTTTCATAATTCTCTCCCCTTTCCCTCTCGATCATTTGTACTCGCAATGCCAGCTACTTACAGATTCCGAAAGTTTAGCATGAACAGATGAGGAAAAGAAGAAAAATCAATTCCCCTTCGTGGTTGGAGTTGGGGGGGTGATTCAAATTTGAAGGGCACTTTATATTTTAGCGTACGTCTTGGAGCGAAACGGTTGTCAAATTCCAGGGAAGTGCAATGACTTATATTGCTTTTTTTTTTTTTGGGTGGGTGGGTTGTTATTTTTTTTTTGTTTAAGAGAATTATTTGCGTGGAGTTCTTTAAGGGGAAGGGACGAAGGAGGATGGGTGGGTGTATAATAAATCCAAACAAATCCAGACAAATATTGTTGCCTTGAGCACAATTATCCCTGACCAGAAACATCAGGAATGCATCGAGTGGTCCTGAGCATTGCGCAAGTTAAGCCGTCAAAGTCAAAACACGTTTCACTTTTGTAAACGAATACTGAAAGACTAAATATTCAACTTTCGGTGATTACCGTATTAATCAGTACAAACAATGTACAGCGTCAGCAGACATTAGAAGTCTTACCCAGGGTAGGAAGTACAAATCTATGGTACAAGTCGTGAGCGAAACGTGTCAAGCAGTACAAGCCAGGACAACACATTATATGTTTGCAAAGGAAAGCGTTCCCCAGCTCAGATCTGAAATTTGGTATTCCAGAGTCGAACAATGGACCGAATAAACGTCATTGGAAGTGCTTTGCTTTCTGGGTATGGTGACACGTGCAACCTGACATTGAGTGAGGGGTAAAACCGAGCAAAGCTCTGAGGAATATCTGTATTTATGAGCCAAGCACTAAGGAACATTTGTAATTCTGAGGCAAGCACTAAAGAAAATCTGTGTTTCTGAGCCAAACACTAAAGATAATCTGTGTTTTTCAGCCAGGCACTAAAGAACATATAATTCTGAGTCAACTACTTAAGAACATCTCTATTTCTGATGCAGGTGCTAACGAGCTGTCAAGTACTGAAGAACATCTGTATTTCTGAGGCAAACACTAACAAACATCTGAGTTAATGAGCCAAGCACTAAAGGACACATGTAAATTTGAGCCAAGCACTAAAGAATGTATGCACTTTTGAGCCCAGATCTGACAAGCATCTGTATTTCTGAATCACGCCCTAGGAAACATCTGTATTTGTGATTCAAGCTCTAAGAAACGTCTGTATTTATGTCAGGTACTAAAGAACATATGTATTTCTGAGTCGGGTACTAAAGAACATCTGTGTTTATGAGTCAGGTATTAAAGAATATCTGTGTTTATGAGTCAGGTATTAAAGAATATCTGTGTTTCTGAGCCAGGTATTAAAGAATATCTGTGTTTATGAGTCAGGTACTAAAGAATATCTGTGTTTCTGAGCCAGGTATTAAAGAACATCTGTGTTTATGAGTCAGGTATTAAAAAACATATGTATTTCTGAGACGGGTACTAAAGAACATCTGTGTTTATGAGTCAGGTACTAAAGAACATCTGTGTTTATGAGTCAGGTACTAAAGAACATCTGTGTTTCTGAGCCAAGCACATAGAAACACATCAGGGGGGTTTCACGCTCGACGCTAAGGTACAGCAGTATTCCTGAGCCAAGCACTAAGGAAAATCTGTGTTTCTGAGCGAAATGAAACGTACAAGAAATCTCTGAGACATTCACTGTGGCGTGAGATAAAATGCCCTACAATAGACTAGTCGGGACCAGGGCGAGATGTAGGCCAAACCAAGGAAACAGAACGCCTGTTCCTCACGCAAGAGACAAGTTGGAAGACAGCAATCTGTCTGAGCAAAATAAACACAAACGAGGAAAATGACCTTTCAAAAACCAAATTAAGCCACCCAATTCGGGTTAGAGGTCAGCGCCATGTTTGGATAATAGCAGACTTAAGCAACTCTGAAGAAAATTTACTTGCTTCATAACATATATCATAATGCTGTAACTAATTCTGTTAGTGTGAGATTGCAAAGCATTCGGTCCACAGTTAACTCTATATTTATTGAATGGGTGTTGTGGGTGTTGTAACCCACAGACTGTAGCCCCTCACTTCCGATTTCTAAGAGAATTAATCCCATTTGTCGGAGACTACTACTGCTTTTCAATCACTCTTCCTATCTTTAAGCCGACATCTCAAAGACTACTAAAGATATTGTTGAACCGTATGGTTATGACTTTATTCTACACGCAGACGAACATCACTGGTACACGGACACCAATCTCTGCTACAGTAAGATAGCGAAAAGGTTAAACCTATAAATAGTTTCAGCCGTGTTATGAATTTGTGATGCCATTCTCAACAACTCCTGTTTGCTGAACATCTCTGCGTACTTAGGATGAAAACGAGGAGGGGGTGGGTGGAGGGACAGAGAACGACGCTACGAACATCCGGAGCGTTAATAAGCAGTAAGGTGAGTAAGGCAATTAAACTCCGTGAGGTCCGTTAGACGTACGTTATGCCGGCGACATATTGATTGCACGCACACAACAGAACAGACATCTATTGTAAAACATTAATCAAGTGACCGGCTTTAAGCGCCATCTATAGGAATAGATGGCCGCTGGGAAATGACATTAGGCAATATCGCTTAAATGATAACGGCAATATATCCTCTCTGAGTTATGTCGAGTTGACAGTGTTTCATTTAACTTTTAATTGGTTTGCCTATACATAGCCACTTTAGAATGAAGATATGAATTCAAATAGATAGTTCTAAATATTCATCCTGAACAATTAAAAGAAAGCAAATAGATAGATAGATAGATAGACAGGATGGATTAGATTAGATTAGGGGAGGTTAGTTTAGGTTAAGAGAGAGAGAGAGAGAGAGAGAGAGAGAGAGAGAGAGAGATCATGCTTTTATTTTTTTAAAAGCCAAAATATTTTTCTCATAGCCAAGGTTCGCTGTTAATATAATATATATATGACATCATATATTTCCCGGATAAGATTCCCTACCGTATAAAACATAAATATATATGACATCATATATTTCCCGGATAAGATTCCTTACCGTATGAAACATAAATATATATGACATCATATATTTCCCGGATAAGATTCCCTTCCGTAAAAAACATAAAGCACGTATCTAATGGGTTACATTCCTGGTGTTAAAAAAAAAAGTGGCATATATTTAACAAGTTACATTCCCTGCTTTAAAACATGTATCATGTAGCATTTTAATGTGGTACATTTAAAAAATAAAGCTATTTTTCTTTAATTGAACGAAAACACATATATTTATCAAGTTACATTCCCTGCTTTAAAACATGTATCATGTAGAATTTTAATGTGGTACATTTAAAAAATAAAGCTATTTTTCTTTAATTGAACGAAAACATATATTCCTCCTCCACCCCTTCCCGAATACAGTTTAACAAAAATTTCATATATTGAAGAAGTTCTTCATTTGTGGCAGAATTTAAATTGTAAGGAGATTATTGAAAATGAATATCAGATATTTGGTGACTTACAGTTAAATGAGTGATATGTGTAATTACAGTTAACTGTGGAGAGTGGGTATTTGCAGTTAAAGTAAGTTTGTTGAAAGACGTATTTACAGTTAAAATATGTTTGGTGAAAGACGTATTTACATTTAAAATATGTTTGGTGAAAAAAGTATTTACAGTTAAATATGTTTGGTGAAAGAAATATTACAGTTAAAATAAGTTTGGTGAAAGAAGTATTTACAGTTAAAATACCTTTAAACACTGTGGTAAAGGCAATAAACTCTCCAAACACTGTGGTAAAGGGAGTAAACTTTGGATAGATCCAAACACTGTGGTATAGATAATAAACAGTACAGCCATAGAATCAAATGTCTCTAAGCAGATATTTTACGGCTATGGACCCAAAGTACGTTGACTAGGCAACAAATACTCTGGCTACTGAAAGAAAACATATAAACTCTAGGCAGTAAATACTCTGGCTACTGAAAGAAAACATATAAACTCTAGGCAGTAAATACTCTGGCTACTGAAAGAAAACATATAAACTCTAGGCAGTAAATACTATACCTATAAGATTCAAAATACAATGACTACGTAGTAAACACTGAGGCTATAGAACCAAACTAATATTGCTTTAGGCAATACATTCTACAGCTATAGAGCCAAAACAATATGACTCTAGGCAATATATACTATGGCTTGAGAACGAAAATACAATGATTCTGGGCAATATATACTTTGGCTAGAGAACGAAATTACACTGATTCTAGGCAATATATACTTTGGCTAGAGAACGAAATTACACTGATTCTAGGCAGTAAATAGTACGGCTAGAGAACGAAATTACACTGATTCTGGGCAGTAAATAGTACGCTATAATTCAAATAGATATTAATGGCACGGATTAGGGAGAGCTAGACAGTGTCTATTTCTCATTCCCTCAACAAATAAATGCATTTCGAATGTTGCAATTCCTTCCAGATAAACATATGAATCATTTGAACAAGCCGACGGCCGCAGAATGGAACTGCCTCATATTCACGCCACGTTGCAACTCCTGTCTTTGGCCGTTAATGAAATATTATTTTAATATCCGCTGTCTCCCACGGCTGACAGAATCGTGTTCCGTTTTTCCCAGCATTAAGTTCACAGCACGTACACAACGGTTTATTTTACAATAGACAGATAGATAGATAGATAGATAGATAGATAGATAGATAGATAGATAGATAGATAGATGGATGGATGGATGGACGGATGGATGGATAGATAGATGGATAGATGGATGAATAGACGGACGGACGGACGAACGAACAGATAGATAGATAGATAGATGGATGGATGGATGGATGGATGGATGGATGGATGGATGGATGGATGGATGGGTGATGGACGGACGGACGGACGAACAGATAGATAGATAGATAGATAGATAAAAAGCTAAACAAATTCGTACGCACTTACAATTAATTATTTGTTTGTCCTTTGCGCACTAATATTAATCTGAGATATTACAATTAAGAGCTAACCTTTCAACTCCTTACTTGACGGGACAAGAAAAATAAGGGCTAACCTTTCAACTCCTTACTTGACGGGACAAGAAAAATAAGAGCTAACCTTTCAACTCCTTACTTCACTGGACAAGAAAAGTAAGAGATCGTACAGAGGTGAAACCTACTTCTATCTGGTAAGAATGAATTAAAATCAGTTAAATCAGTTATATAAATTAGTTTTGCACTTTAAATTAATAAAACCTCTATATGTAACCACTATCACAGTAAATAGTTTAACACCTAAGGAATAACTTAAAGACTGCAAGAATTGGCAGCATGCATTTGCGAGCTGCTGTATGGCACTCCAGACATCCATGTCGTTAATTAATACGCGCGCACAGGAACCGTAAACCCTCTTACTCCCAATTTGCCTTCAAATTCATTATCTTTGGTGTAATAGTCGTTCATCACCATTTCTGTTTTGATTGTACAGATGCACACGGCTCTGCCATTTAATGTCTCAGTCATTCTTTATAGATTTTTTTTCAAAAAGTGATTGATGTCTCAGTCTCCGTGTCACATATTTCCGCAAACAATCGGCAAAGTGATTTCCACCTCCTCGCCTTTGTTGGTCTCTTTATTGATCTTCTGGCTACTTAGGAGGGGAGGGGTGCACTTTGCCAAGACAAACAGTTCGCCTCTGTGTGAGTGTGACTCCATTACAGAGTGGCGATCATTTCCGGCCTTTTAGCTGGGACTTCTTGATCGCCTTCTCTCTGGTAACCATTAAACACACACACACACACACACACACACACACACACACACACACACACACACACACACACACACACACACACACACACACACACACACACACAACACACACAACACATATATACAATATACACACAACATGTAAAGTTGTAAACAATAAACACACACACGCATTAACAAACCATGAAGATGAAAGTTTTAATATTAAAAACAAAATTAAAAAGTTTTATTATTTCGAATTTATCCTTGTTGGAAGGTTTCTTTCAAGATTTTTTCTTTCAAGCAAATAATAAGAAGTAAAGTTTAAAAAATATTATTTACAGTCGTATTTATTTCTAATTTTCTGTTTTACAGCAAGCGTAAAAAGACTAATACATTTTGCCTTGACAAATGCACACACACACACACACACACATTTTCTTAAAACTAGTGTTTTGCAATTTCGATGATAATTATCTTCTTCGGGTACATTTTCTGCATCTTTTGGTATTATTTAATTTATATGAGAAATTGCGTCTTTACTAAGATTTCATTTCTAGACCTCATAAATTGAGATCGATTTTTGAAGGAAATTGAAAATATGTTGTTTTTTGAATGAAATGAAGATTTTAAAAATAATGAAAGTATCCGCAGGCTTTGTGAAAATGTCACTTTTAATAAATAAATTTTGCTCTTATCATGTTGCCATCAGAAAATTCACTTCACTGTTAGCTAGTGTGTTTGTGCTTCTGCACGAACATGTGGGTGATATGAGCGGGAAATGTAACATTTGTACAAAATTTATTTTTAAAAAAATATTAGATTTCTGTCGTTGTTGTTGCAGGAGTAACCCTGTTCGAAGACTTTCAATTATTGGAAAGCTCGTGCGAAAAAGCACCAGACAACATTCTTGGGATGTGCTACATGATGTGGTTGGACTGTTCACAAGGACATACAACATTATGAAAAGCCGAGGAAATTCTAGTAAAATGCTTGCCTTATGAAGAACTCGAGGAAATTCTAGTAAAACGCTTGCCTTATGAAGAACTCGAGGAAATTCTAGTAAAATGCTTGCCTTATGAAGAACTCGAGGAAATTCTAGTAAAACGCTTGCCTTATGAAGAACTCGAGGAAATTCTAGTAAAATGCTTGCCTTATGAAGAACTCGAGGAAATTCTAGTAAAATGCTTGCCTTATGAAGATTTGAACTCAAGAACTGTGCACGATGGCTGCGAGGTCTTGACGGTGGCCTAGCATGCAGAGTGGGTCATGTGTTCGAGCTCACTCTGGTCAGTCGGGTATTTCTCGAACTCACCCATTGTCTTACTCACACCCAGTCCCTAACTCATCTTACCCAGTCCTTAACTCTCTTACCCAGTCCTTAACTCATATCACTCACTGCTTAACTTACTTTACCAATTCCTTAACTCATCTCATCCACCCTCTTGCTTAAGAATGCTGAGCTTAGCGGCCATGATTGTGAGCTCTCGTTTAGCAATCGTGCAAATAAATCCCATTAATATTATTATTACTCAAATATTATAAACATTCACATAATGTAATGAAATGTTCCTAACAGATGTGCAGTGATGACGCAAATTGACCTGAAAGGTCACGGAAAGGTCAAGGAAGTGTTCGCATTCAAGGGCACGAGCACTGTACATTTAAACTTGCGATTCACATTGTCGGAACTGCTCATTGAAGTGATTGCGTGTTCACATTCACTCCTCCAAGAAATGCATATTCTGTTCGTAGATGATGTGGGCTTGCGAGTCATATCGTTTTTTCCATCAGCCGTCTTATCCAGATGTCAGGCCCCTGTCTTTCACAAACTAGTGTCGCCTGAAAACTCAGTGCTTCGTAAATCTACAACCGTAAAATTAATCACGAATGTCGACCTTTGACCAGAATAACTGCATCACACATTTAATGCTGATAATAGTAGATAAACAACGCTTTAATCCACTGTTCTATTTCAACTTTTAAAAAAATACACCAAAATGGGTAGTGGTCAGTCTTTCATCACAGCCTTTTTAAAAGTAATCTGTTGTTAGTAGTAACCATTAGCAACAGGGTTCTTCAAATAAGTTATTACAAACAGAATATTAGAATACAGATGACTTGCAAGCCGGCCATTACAAAAGGATGGCGTTCTTCACCCAATAGTAAAGATTTTAGGCTCACACTTTGGAAGACGTAAGCTTTAACTTCAAAATGAATTTTTAAAAATATAATTTTGGATTAATTTAAAGCATAAAAACATATATTCAAGCTTTTGTTTTCATATTTAAATTAATGGCAATTGTGCATTGAGAAGATGTATAAACCAATTTTAATCATTTCTCCTTAAGAATTCACAAGTTTTTAAAAAAAAGATGTCAGCTTTAATGGTTTTCCCACGAAAGTCCGCAAGTTACTTATTGGACTGCTTCGAGTGGAACAAACGAATTTTAAACAAAAATACAAACCCTAATAAACAGGTTGACAGTTATAATTTATCTGTTTCCTTTTTGAAGGAATTTGAAAGTATTTTGTTGAAAAAGAAATAAATAGATGTACTTGACTTTTTTGTTTCTATGTAGTAACCTGTTTAGCTCAAAGAAGACTGGATACAATGACTAGTTTTAGCTCAAAGAAGTGGATACAATGACTAGTTTTAGCTCAAAGAAGACTGGATACAATGACTAGTTTTAGCTCAAAGAAGACTGGATACAATGACTAGTTTTAGCTCAAAGAAGACTGGATACAATGACTAGTTTTAGCTCAAAGAAGACTGGATACAATGACTAGTTTTAGCTCAAAGAAGACTGGATACAATGACTAGTTTTAGCTCAAAGAAGACTGGATACAATGACTAATTTTAGCTCAAAGAAGACTGGATACAATTACTTGTGTTTCTTCTATGACTATTTTTAACTCAAAGAAAACTGGATACAATAACTTATTTGTATATTTTTGTATGACTATTTTTAGCTCAAAGGAATCTACATCTGATGCGTTAACCTAATAAAAATAATTCTTTCCAATTTTTAGTCAAATATAGACTAAGAATTTATAGCGCCATAATTATTATAATTAGACTTATCTCGAACACTAAGGTCTAGGAATTTTGCATTTTATCTATATTTATTTTTTTTATGTCGTCTATTTCAGTTAAAATATTAAATATAGAAAATGTGTTGGCTTTTACTTTTTTTTTTATAAAATTGAAAATGAAGTGATGAGTTCTCACTTTACCTCGTCAAGTCTCATGTGACAATTATGGTAAGGATTTTAGTCTCACCTGATATTCTTCATAAAAAAGTGTTGTAGCTTTCATTCAACTTTACTTATGTGCATAAATGTTTTCTTAAAATGTTTTGCTTTATGAGGCAACGTTTATGCAATTTCTTGTGGCATCCATTATAAGAGTTGAAGTATCCTATGACAAGTATTAAAACAGTTTGTTGTGTTATATGATAACTGTTAACAAAATATAGTATCATATGATAACTGTTAAAGAGTGATAGTATTATTTGATAACTTTTAATAGAATTGTAGTGTCATATGATAACTGTTAAGAGAGCTATGATGTTAAATGATTAACTGATAAAAGATTTGCAATGTCATTTGATAAATGTTAAAAGTTTTGTAGTGTCATATGATAACTGGTAAAGGTTTTGCAGTTTCTGGTGTCAACCTTTATTAAAATAAAATGAATATTCATGTATGATCTGTAATAGAATTGTAGTTTCATATTATAACTGTTAAAATGAGATTTTGTTTCTTGTTGATAAATGAAATGAGATGTTGATAACAGTTCAAAAAATTGTGATAACGTTTAACAGGTGTCACGTTTTAAGCTTCAACCTTTTGCCGTTGTAGTTGTACATGCTTTAGCTGTACGCGTCAACCTTTGGACATGTTCTAGTTGTACTCATCAACGTTTTGACATGTTCTAGTTGTACTCATCAACGTTTTGACATGTTCTAGTTGTACTCATCAACGTTTTGACATGTTCTAGTTGTACTCATCAACGTTTTGACATGTTCTAGTTGTACTCATCAACGTTTTGACATGTTCTAGTTGTACTCATCAACGTTTTGACATGTTCTAGTTGTACTCTTCAACGTTTTGACATGTTCTAGTTGTACTCATCAACGTTTTGACATGTTCTAGTTGTACTCATCAACGTTTTGACATGTTCTAGGTGTACTCATCAACGTTTTGACATGTTCTAGTTGTATGCTCCAACCATTTCCTCAACTTACAAATTATTTTGCTCACACTCATGTGTCGATCCTTTAAATGAATTTTTAAGTTCACTCACTCGTGTGTTAGCCTTCACAGAAATTCCCTCATCATGTTTCGATGATTAAAAGATTCTTTAGTTCGCTCAGACGCAAACCACTCAAGTGGAAGAAATAATTTCTGTCACTCACTCACTTTGTGTCTTCTCAACACTTTTCAAATCTCCCATTTGTACGAGCAAATTGAGCTCAGATAACTAATACACCTGAAATTAAATCCCTATTGTACATTTCATTATTAATTTCCCTGTGCAAACCTATTTCGATCGGACCACAAAACCACGTGTTCTACTTCCATCTAGAATGTTTGGCACTAAATGGCTTTTAGGAAACGCCAGAGCAAGAATCGTTCTCAATTATTTAAAACGCCTTTTAATTTTCCATTCTTGTTTTGCACTATACATACATGATGTAAATATGCACATATATTTGTATGTTATATTCTATAGCCATTGAAGGACATTATCATAGCATGAAATAATTCACCAGAGCACTAAATGCATTGTAAATGTATATTTTGTGCGTGACACGTGTGGTCATTGAATGGACGTTTTCATAGTGTGAATTAGACTAGGAGAAATATATATTGTAATACTGGATTTCGTTTTACATGAGTGTGTAGGTAAGCTACACGAACATGAAGTCCTTTTATATCGAGTTTTATACGACAACTACTTATTCTGTGTTCATTCCAAATCTCTTTGCAAATGACTTTTACTAATACTAAGTTTACTGAGTTTAATACGACAACTACTTATTCTGTGCTCATTCCAAATTTCTTTGCAAATGACTTTTACTAATACTAAGTTTACTTCAATTTGCATTCTCTACAGCACTTCACACTGCATTCTCTACAGCACTTCAGCACTTCACACTGCCTTCTTTACTGTTCTTCACATTACTAGTTAATTATTGTTCGCTGAGAGAAAAACATGCACGAGCTGTGTTCCGAATTGTCAAAGGAAGCAATTCTAGTGCTGTTTCCAACCATTTTTTTTCTTTTTCCGGAGTTACTCCCCTTCGGCGAAATTTGAATTAGAAACCCAGTTCTTTTAAACTGTTGCTAAATGTTGACAATCTTTCTGTGTTCAGAACATTTTATTTTTTTATCGTGCCACTCTTTTGAACAGGTGCAGAATGTAATCCCATCACGACTGTTATAAATCAGCGTGTCTGGTTTATAAGACATCACCTTTGTGAAAGTAGGCCTAATGTGATCTGACAATTTATGAAAGGTTAATGAACTCTACTGGAGACGATCGATTAATTATCAATCTGTGCAGCTAAGTCAATGTTACTTCGAGTTTCTTTTACTGTTTTCAAAAACAATATTATTAATTGCGCACTCCCCAAGCGCTGTATAAGAGTGTCACTCACACACACACACGCACACACGTAAATGTCCTTCAGTTTGCAAGATTTAGGAGAAACAGCTTTGTGACGTTCATAAATTGCTTGCGAGGTAAGGGGACTAACTCTCTTATAATTTGATGACAATTACTAAGCTTTACAACAAATATACTTTTCGTTTACATCTGAAACATTTAGAGTTTAATTATAGGTTAGAAAAGAATGAATAAATTAGGCAATAAACCTGATACCTTTACAGTTTAATAATATGTAAGTAAAGAATGACAAAATTAGGCAGTAAACATTACACTTTTACAGTTTAACTATATATATATGTAAAGAACGAATAAATTATTGAGTACACTCGATACCTTTACAGTTTAATTATATGTAAGTAACGAATGAATAAACTAGGCAGTAAACTTTCCAATTTTACAGTTTAATTATATCCATGCGGACAGGAAAACGCATAGTTTATTGGTTGTTTTACAATTCACGTCTACAATGTTAGGTTAGACAAAACTCGTCTGTTCCTCTTCCATTATTCACTTACTGGGTGGGCGGTTATTCATCGTTATATTTGTACAAAACAATCGACAATGTGAAGGATTTCCAAATTCGAGTGCAATCAAACTGTCTATATCTTTGTGAGAGGGGGTGGGGCATAGTTTATCTGACAAGATGGCCTCTAACGAAGTCAGCTCTAGCTCTAGAAGGGGCTATAATCACTCCCCTCGGTAATGGAAGACTTAATGAAATTCACTTTAATATCAATTGTTCCTTTTAAAAAAAATCTGTTTAAAGTAATAGAGTTCTCGAGTTCGCTTTGAAGGGTAAAAAAAAAAATAAAGATGACCTGAGAATGCGGACACTAGCCAACAGCAATCCTAACGCAGAGTGATGTTCTTGGTGTTTCCTATGCAAGCTCATGCGCCAGTTTTGGTGACGTGGGCGGAAGCGAGAGACATCGAGTTGACGCCTCCACCCCTTCAAATCCCTGAACAAAGCAGGTCAGAGACTGACGTCAGGTTCTGGGAATTAGTTTCCTTCTTTTATTGCTGCATCTGCCCTGCGTAATGTTCTTGAATTGCTTTTCTGTATTTTTTCTTCTTCTCTAACGAAGAACTGTTCATTCTCATTTCTCGAGGACTTCCAATATGGCGATCATATCTTTACGTTGTTTCATTGCCACAAAAAGTTAACATCAACAAAGACCTCTTCCCTAGTCGCTGGCTTCGTATAAACTAAATGAAAGTAATTGTAGATAAAGAAATTTTGCAAAAAACAGTCCTTATCTTTCTCCCATCGCCGACTTGGACACGAACCGAAAGGCGCTTTAATACACACTTATAAATATAAGCCAATTAAGCTATTAAATTCGAGGGGCGCTTTTATAACACAATAATAAGTATAAGCCACTTGAACTGTTTCTTAACAGAGCATTTGAGAAGCGCTTTAATACACACTTATGTTACTTGGACTATTTCTTGAGAAGCAAACCGAGAGACGCATTAAGACACAAGTAGAAGTATGTCACTCGCGACATTTCTTGAAGCAGACATTGTTTGTAGCACGACTAGATCCGATTGTGGGGGCTGAGCCGTAATAAAGGGATAAAGAATCATAAATATTAATCTATAAATAAAGGGGAGATAACATTTTTCAATCGGAGCAAGTCAAGTAACGTATCTGGCTAAGTGTCGTAAATAATTGGCCGATATTGTGGCATTTGTGTGGAAGACAGGTTAGGCAGTCCGGCTGTCTCTAATGTTAGGAATTATCCAATAAACCAATATTGATAACTAGAACCTAAATTAGGACAGGGTCGTTAAACATAACTGGACATTTGACAATTATGCTTAGGGACACCTCCCCTCCCCAAATATTTCAAAGAACAGAAAATACATCATAAAAGTCAGAGAAAAATTAAAAAATTAAAAAATCATTCTCCTTAGTATGAATGAAGGGACTTTGAAATGGCGAAGCAGACCCAAAAAGTGATTTATAAAGGTCCCCGAAACAAGGACTCTTGGGCCGTTTTAAACGGTTATTGCAATTAAAGGAAAGCGGGAAAAAATCCCATTTACGGCCAGCAACATACGTTTTTTAAATAAATGACAGAAAAAAGAAAATAAGTCACTATGAAAACATTCTCACCCGTTCTCTCTCACATTTGTTTTTTCACGATTCATGCTACGCACATCAATGAAAATATTTCTATTCTTTCTGGAGATTCGACCTTGAAAAGGAATATGGGAGGTTAAGATGGCGACTCGATCGTGCGGCGGCTTAAACTTCACACTGCTCGACTGTCCCAGGGGTCATACTGAATCTAACCAGCCTTTCGTACCAATTACGGTGTTCTAGAGAAAGAACCACTTCCAAAACGTAAAGTCATCAAGATTCCAAACACACTGTGTGTGACAAAGTAAATTTGCCCCTTCCTGCTTTTAATTTTAATTGTTATTTAAGTTAAATTGTCAGAGTGACCCGACCTTGGGCACTCCTTATGGTGTTATTTTGAAAGTGTCTGGGTTTGAAGTAAACAGCCTAAGTGAAGAATATTCTAGATTTGCTGATCTAGTGGAAACTGAGTGAGCAGGGTTTTTTTTTAATTATCCAATGATTATGATTTATGAGAACGAGATTAGCCAATGGGCTGGGTTTAAGGAATTCACTTGAAGTAGAAAACTCTACTCTCTAATCACTATTGAATTCAGAGTGAAAGAAGTCGACTTTCAAAGGCAGTCAGCTTGTTGGTGAGTTAAACTGGCTGATTAATGAGAAAATGGACTTAGAAACATTTCATGTATTTTACTATTGATGTATTATACTTATATAGAGATGTACTATGTGAAGTGACTTTTATTACTACAAGTGTTGAACTAGGCTGTTCACATGTGATTTGCTAAGAAAAACGTGACATTGCTTGATATGCTGTACTTATTGTGTCACATGTGTGCATAGGGCTAATGAATATCACTGTGGAGTGTGAGTTGAGAATGGAGTGTGAGGTGGAGTGGAGTTATATTGTGATGAACAGGAAACTTATGCTTGCTCCTTAATTATATTTTACAGGGAGCAAGTGGCCTTTTGACTTTTGATTTTCACCCTTTGAGTGTTGAGTTTCAAGCTTCAAGTCTATGTGTTCACGAGTTATTAACCTGAGTGACCTGGAGATTGTGGAGTGTGTAAACGTAAGGAAGTATGCTACACATTCGATGCATCAGAGCAAAGTACAATGGGTACATTCTGGAAAATTCTAGTACATTGACGATATCAGAATTATTGTGATCATGTTCTGCTTGAAGGAATGGACACGGTGAGCTGGGCACTCGAGCGGTTCGAGAGGAAAGTGCGCGTCAATGTTTTTCACGCATGAGGTGGTAGACATGTATTGACACACAGACATTGTGACATTGTTGCAAAAGCAAGCAAGGTCTGACAAAGCAGTGAATAATCCAGGTCATATAAAGATTATAATAACCTACCTCTAATAACTCCATTTCTATTCTCTGATAGGCCTATCCTGCGATTTGTATTACCTCTATTGTTGAATTGTAATTATATTTTTTTATATAAAGAGAGACTGTGTAATGTAAAATTATCTAACGCAAGTTCATGGAATATTGATGTCAAGAAATCAATTTCATATATATTTTTGATTGTTCATTTAATAAATTTATTGCTACATTTATTGACCTTCTTGAACATATTGATAATCTTATGTTAGAGAAGAAAGTGGGTAGATGGGGGCTCGCTAAATATAGATTAAAGTCAGATTTGTCTTAAGACGTTTTCCATTCACGGAAATATTATGTGACTGTAAATGTTTTATGTTGTGAAAAAGAGAAAACGTTTACAGCGTCCGCATATCCGTCAAGTGATAGACGAGTGGTGTCTGTTGGAGGATCATTATTAATAAAATTACTATTTTCATCAATTGCAATTAGTAATGAAAGATTAATTAATAATAAAAATAATTTTCATTAACTAAGTGGCGTGCCCGTCACACTTTCTTAGTGTTTAACATGCAGTACATTGCGTTGTAAAAGTCCTTCAGTCAACAAAACACTTAGTTATGGAAACATCAATTTGAAATCAAATAAAATCGTTTTGTTCTGTCTATCACGGTTTGTGAAAGGTTTTGCGATATAACACTTTCGAGTTTTCGAAACACCCTTGTCATTCAACAAATAAATATAAAACTGACTATTGGAAATTAACCCTTTGTATTTGACAAATAAATATAAGACTGACTATTGGATATTAACACTTGCTAGGTTTTACTGATCTAAACCATAATTATATTATTTATTTCTGTTTACCCATTGACAATAAAACAATATGAATCTCAACCCACAAATTATCTACAGAAGATGACTTAATTATTGAGGAAGAGATGGAATGCTCCTGGCGATTTAGAGCGTACTGGGTCAGTGAATATTTTCCTATAAAAACTATGAAGAATAACAACCACTATTCTAAATGTGTTAATATAGTCATATTAAGGTTGGTGCTGTTTTATTTTTATTATTCTCCAGCGTTTTCCCACGATTTCTGTTTGACTGTCGGTTGTGAACCAAGATTCTGGTAGATCCAAGGTTTTACGGAGGATGTGGGCACTTCCACTACGTTTAGTAGTGGGGCGAGTCTGTGTTGTTCAGGTATTTCATTCATATAGTCCTCCATCTCAGATGTTATGTTTCCCAAGGCACCCATCACTACAGTTATCAATACTTCTTTTTCATTCCACAGTCTCTGGATTTCTGGTATTTTTCTATTTTCCCCCTTTCTTTCGTTTTTATTTTCTATCACTTGGAATGTCGACATCAATGATTGTTGCTGTTCTGTTGGACTTATTGAGAACTACAATGACTGGTCTTCGTGCAGGACTCACGCGATCTCGAAGTCCCACAGTAATTTGACTTTTTCTGGTTCAATAACTGAATCTGGTTGGTGCATCCATGCTCTTTCAGCGATTATTAGTTTTCATAGATTTCTATGCATGCCACTTCGCTGTGCCTCTTGTTATATTCTGTTCCAGCCAGAACCTGACATCCAGAGAGTATGTATTCTAAAAAAAGACCTCGGACTAGAAATTCAGAGACTGGAATGTAAAAGCAGAAGTGATACATGTACTTGTAGGAGCCTTGGGAAACATAACATCTGAACTGGAAGGCTATCTGAATAAACTCCCTGGAAACCACAGACCCGCCCCACTACTCAAAGCAGCGCTCCTAGGAAGTGCCCATATCCTCCGTAAAACTTTGGATCTCCCAGAATCTTGGTAAGATTCCGAGACCTTGGATCACAACCTACACAAACAGAAGTCGTGGAAAGAGGCATAATAATAATAATAATAATAATAATAATAGACCTCTCCATGGTCAGTATATGCGACAAGCTGATGAATTATTAACAAAACAATCAGCATGCACGAGAAGAAGCAGGTTTGAAAGCAGAAACAGAAGCGGTTGCAATGTACTCGGAGTTGCCGATTGCTTATCAAAAAAAAAAAGGAAAAATGGCGCGCAGACTGTAGTAAAGACGCAGTTCGATTTTCACGCCTTCATCATTACGTCACAATCTCCCGGTGTTTATCTGAGTCTACGCATACCATTTTGTTGTTTAAAGAAAACGGTTTGCTTTTGGTTGTTTTTTTTCGGGACAGGAAACACTATTTGCAAACTGGCTGCGGTATAGTAGGAGTTTATCGATTGCCCCAGTGATCGATTGATGTCTTTTCAATCACTAAAGCACCATAGCTGTGCACACATGGGATTTCAGTCGAAAGGTTATCCAAGTTGTCAGCTAATGAGCTAGGGAACTTTTCTTACGTACATGAGAGCCGGATTTTGCGGGCCGTGTGTAAACGGTCTCGTGCCCGGGCTTGCCAGAGCTGGCAACAGGTCGGCTACAGGGGTGTTGTTTGTTTAGGATTCAAAGCTTTTGTCGACTCTGCATAAGAAAAGAGCGATTTTAAAAACGAATTCAAACTCACCCTAACAAATGCATATCCGGAAGTGGTATTGCACCAAGGAATTCTTTCCACTTTTAGTTAAAGTTTGACAACATTAATAATGTCATAAATAGGAACAAGTAAGCAATGATATCATCAACAATAAGTAAACAATATAAACATTAACAACAACAACCATAACAGCAGCAACACTAACAACATTAGTAAAATTAACAGAAACTATGAGACTAGTAACAACATCAACCTGTAAATTAATAATATTGGACACCGACAACAAAAACAGTATCAATAACAACAGGGGTAACAACTATAATTAATTATAACGACTAACAACAACAAAACTAATATCCATGATGATGGTGATGATAATTATACAGCAGATTAAGGGGCCCTAAGAAAATATTATAATCAAATAGTTATACAACTCTTATATCTTAATTACCTTCCACTGGTGACGACTATTTTATTCTTTCAAACCAGGAACTTGTGTCACGTGGTTATTACGTGTTGCATGAACCTGTAGCGTCACTCTGCTTTGCTGTATGGTTTGTTTGTTATTGGTTTCACACTGCCAACCAGAGACTAATAACACTCGCGAAGATTGCATTGTCTTGACAATCAACGAACTTGTATAGCTGATATATATTAGAAAAGAAAATATGTTTGACACAGATCAAATTTATTTAAATTTATTCGTCGGCACACGTTTATACGAATTATATATTTACACTTAAATATACATATTCAATACATTTAAAGTCTCTCTCTCTCTCTCTCTCTCTCTCTCTCTCTCTCTCTCTCTCTCTCTCTCTCATGAATACATGAATACACACACTTTTTCTGTCATACACACAATACATTATGCATGCAATGAGTTTGCCTTTGGCTCGTACATTTTAATTAGAAAGTTGTTTTCACTTTAACTACGGTTAAGCAAAATCATGCAAACACACTTCTCCCAACCACATATACACGCACAGACTCCTAACAACCCATACGCAACTTCCAAGACACACATACATTACCTCCAGGCCATCCACACAAACGAACCTACAATCCCTCCCGCACAACACTTCTTAGGTACATGGAACTCGGACTAGCAAATGCGAAACTAAACACTACTAGGTGTACAAGATTTTGGCATGGAGCCTAGACAGATATGTATTGAATTTAGTGGCTCGGAGACAGAAGTACATGTCTTGAATGTGGTAAACTGGACGCCAGACACACGTCATCAGTAGAGTAGCCTGACACATAGGCCTACGTCGTCAATGAAATAGTTTGAGTCCAGACATATATGTCATCAGTATAGCATCGTTGAGCCCTGATTCATGTCATCAATGTAGTAGGCTGTAGCCCAATCACATGTCTTTAATGTAGTAACCTGGAGTCCAGACACATGTCATCAGTGGGGTAGCCTGGAGCCCAATCACATGTCATCAATGGGGTAGCCTGGAGCCCAGACACACGTCATCAATGGGGTAGCCTGGAGCCCAGACACGTCATCAATGGGGTAGCCTGGAGCCCAGACACGTCATCAATGGGGTAGCCTGGAGCCCAGACACATGTCATCAATGGGGTAGCCTGGAGTCCAGACACATGTCATCAATGGGGTAGCCTGGAGCCCAGACACGTGTCATCAATGGGGTAGCCTGTTAGTAGTAGTAGTAGTAATAGAAGTAGTAGTAGAAGTGGTGGTGGATAGCCTTTTTTCAAGACTTCTGTTGACTATAGGTTGTGAACCAAGATCTCGGAATCTTACCAAGATTCTGAGAGAGCCACGGTTTTACGAAGGATGTGGGCACTTCCTAGGAGCGATGTTTTTAGTAATGGTTTGTGTCTGTGGTTTCCAGGGAGTTTATTCAAATAGCCTTCCAACTGAGTTATGTCCCCCCCCCCAACTCCTATCACTACAGGTACCACTTGACATTCCACAATCTCTGGATTTCTAATCTGAGATCCTGGTATTTTTAAAACTGTGTCTTTCTGTTATTATTCGTACTTACTTTATGAATTCTTTTGGAAAATGTGAATGGCAATATCTGTTGACAGATCTGTCAAAAACATTTGCCAATTTGCTTTGGGGTAGATTTATTCCCGGCATTACTGTGTCCTAACTTTGCCATTCTGCTTACTGCGTGGAGCCTTTAGTTACTTGAGTCTGCAAGAAGATTTGTCCTGTTGACCGAGGCATTCATTAAACATCGTAGACGTGTACGAATAAAACAGCATTATTTCTCACCATGGAAACCGTTCTTGTTTACAGATCTCCCACTAGTGGTCGCCACCACATCTCTCGGCTTTCCAGGGGTCGAATTTCTTTGTCGCCATTCATATATTTTATGTGTATGTATGTCGTGCTCTGTTTATTAAGACGATGTTATCAATTTCCATGGTAACTATAAGCGATAGATTTGGCATAAGTAGTGTCACAACGCGTACTTGGTGTTGACACTGAATATTTGGAGTCGTTGAAAGAGTGAAGCAATTCAAGGTTACAAAGACATTACAAGTATTTCAGAGCCATTAAAGTCTATACGGGGATTCCGTGACGTCTGGAGTGGGCGGTCACGATAAATGGTGGTTAATTTTGATTCACACTTTCCTCCCTGCATTAGAAACTAAAATGAGAGGCAGGGACCGTATTTTGAGGATTGGACTTTAGCGTAGCTATTAATTAATTATAGAGACAGACCATAGACTAAATGGTTCTGACCCCCCAGCAATCTTGCAATCCTGATTATCTCGACAGAGAAAAGTATATGAATAACTATAAACAACTATGTGGTATTAGTGGCAATTAATATATTAGTGAAATAACTTAGGACTAACTTGCAAAATATCTATTAATGATACTATTTTGATGATTAAGGCCATGAACGAGAAAACCGGAGATGTTGATTTCCGTCATGTGAACTTGATTACTAACAGAATGTCACTGATATGGCAGCAAAGTTGTAGACTTTGTTGTTGCTGTCAGAGTGGGGGGTCCGGGCCTTTAGGCATCTCCCCCCCCCCCCACACAAACACACACACAAAGTCTGGAGCTCGGTGATGGAGACCCAGACTGGAACGTATGCGGGTTCACAGGGACTTGTCTTTGTGACCTTGAGTTTAGTATGCTGGCTCACAGGGACTAGTCTTTGTAACCTTGATTTTAGTATGCTGGCTCACAGGGACTTGTCTTTGTGACCTTGATTTTAGTATGCTGGCTCACAGGGACTTGTCTTTGTAACCTTGATTTTAGTATGCTGGCTCACAGGGACTTGTCTTTGTAACCTTGATTTTAGTATGCTGGCTCACAGGGACTTGTCTTTGTAACCTTGATTTGTATGCTGGCTCTGGCGGTATTTAAGGGTAACAGCTGTCATATGCTGCCGTCTTAATTACGGCATAGAACTTCTGAAGTTATAATACCGCCGTCTTAATTACGTCATATGACTTCTGAAGTTATAATACTGCCATCTTAATTACGTCATATGACTTCTGAAGTTATAATACTGCCGTCTTAATTACGTCATATGACTTCTGAAGTTATAATACTGCCGTCTTAATTACGTCATATGACTTCTGAAGTTATCATGTATTACATTGGCAATAGAATTCATTGTTTTCCATGAGAGCTGTTCACCCCTGCCATAGAGGAAAACAACATACATAACATATAAACAAAATCTGGTTAATTTGGAAACTTCTTACTAAAGGAGTAATAAAATCCATCTTTTATTAATATTTAATGAGCCCCCATCCACCCACTAGTACTTCAATGTTTGTAGCTGTCACTTGTGTGTGTTCACAATCACACGATTTGAAACAAGTAATGTCTTTCTTATTAGATGATGGTCCAATGTACGTTTTCTAGGCAATATTGCACAACTGTTCAAGAAACTTTAATGTGCTCTCAAGCACACCATAGAGAATCACAATCAGCATGCCACCAGGAATGACCCCTAATCTTTGTCAATTCTCGAGACCAAACTCAAATTTAAATTTCTGTAGTATTGGCTCTTGGACAGAATTCACACATGAACCAATTTACAGGAACATGTTTACTGATAAGTTTGACAACAATACTGGGTAAACACATTAACATAATGTGGTATAGAACAGCAGGCACTGTAGTCTGGAGTAGATATAAGGTTACAAAACCTCAAAATCTTTAGAAGCATAAAAAATAAAAGGCACACTTCTTTCTACAAAAGTCAAATTAAGGACAGTGCTAAGTTTCAGGAATTTTTCATCTCTAAACTCTTTTCTCTCTTACATGCATTCTCAACTTACAAAACCTGCAACTGTTTCGTTAGCCTGATATATAATTGATATATTTGTCATTGTATGACACTTATCCTTTGAGTGCTTGAGAAATGTGTGTTGTATTGTGTGTGTGTCTGTTCACACATGATTGAAAATTGTTCTCCCTCCCCTCTTTTAATGGACGCACATTATTTCATTATATTCAACAGTAACTCTTAGAAGTCTAAAAGTATAGAGGTGGAGGTATATAAATAACTATATTAATCCGGCATGAGCTTGCAGTGGTAATCTTTTAGGCTGAGTGGCGATTATACGTGTAATAGCCGATATCAGATCAATAAGAGCAGAGTTGATCAAATATATATCGATCCGGCAATATCGGACTTGCTCGAGATAGGACACACGTACCTCCCCCCCGGGTACTGGTTATAATTATCCCTTAATTCGTCATCTAAACATATTAATATTTATTATCTATTATAGATAATCCTGGGGTCTAACGTCATCTAAACATATTAATATTTATTATCTATTATAGATAATCCATGGGTCTACCGTCATCTAAACATATTAATATTTAGTATCTATTATAGATAATTCCTTGGGTCAACCATCCAGCCATCTGTTTCATATGAAACCTTACTCAGTGTATATTACCGACAGTCTGTCCCATATCTTACCTCAATGAGTGGGTGGTAAAACCCATCCGTTTCACATTAAACATTTTTGAGGTGAGGTCAACAAAATCTTCATCTCACATTTCACTGCAAGGAGTGAATTGCTACCAAAAGTATTTTCTCACAATTCCCTTTTATCATCGCATTATAATGAGCGAAGATAGGTTTGCATGTTTTATTCTTATCAGTAAGTCGAGAAGGGACAGAAATTCTGTATTCAAATGTTTGCTAAAAAAAAAAAATGGTGGTCACACATTTTCGCAATCCATCTTCAGAGAAATGTCTTTCTTCTGAAAACGAGGCCGCAGCATGCCGGATAACGCTATCGAAAACATCCAAAAGCCGGAAAGAAGTGCTGGCGGCAAGCCGGTCTGCCTGCATGAAGACCGGGAAAGAGGTCGTGAGCAAAGTAAGTTGAGAGAATTTCGTGACTCGCATAAGTTGAGAATGATGGACTATGTCTGCAAACTGTACTCTAAAAGTTCTTCTTTTCTGGGTGGCGGTGTTGGTTGTGGTGGATTTTTTTTTTTTGCACTTCGACTAGGGTGCTTCAAAGAGAAGTGTACTTAAAGACTAAAATGTTATGCACTTTTGGAAGAGGAGTGTGAATAAAATGGATTGTTTCCATAATCCAAGATTGAAATTTAACACTTATAAAGGGATGAAATAGTTTGTAGTGATGGAGGGACTCTGATTACGTCAGTGCTTACGTAACAATCCTAATAATAAACTAGTGACTTTCGTAACTCTCCAAATAATATAATAGTGGTGACTCTCGTAACTCTCCAAATAATATGATAGTGGTGACTCTCGTAACTCTCCAAATAGGGCCTAATATGATAGTGGTGACTCTCGTAACTCTCCAAGTAATGAGCTAGTGGTGACTTTCGTACTCTCTAAATAATAAGCTAGTTGTGACTTTCGTAACTATCCCAGTGATTATGTTAGTGCTTACATAACACTCCTAGTAATAAACTAGTGGTGACTTTCGTAACTCCAAATAAGAAGACATTGGTGACTTTCATAACTCTCCTAGTAATAAGATAGTGGTGATTTTCATAACTCTGCAAGTAATATGCTAGTGGAGAATTTTGCAACTCCCCAACTAATAAAAATAGTGGTGTTTTCATAACTATTGGCGGAGTAAATTTGCCTATCTCTATTTCTTAACTTAATTCTTAAATAAATTATTAAATGTCAAAGTGATCCGACCTTGGGCACTGCTTGTGTTGATATTTTTAAGTGTCGAATTTGGAAGTAAACAACTCAGGTCAAGAATGTGCTAGACTTGCTGATGTAATCTAAACCGGTTTTAAGTGGATGGGTAGTTTTTTTTATCCAGTGACGAAATCTAATGGTGGATCGAAGTAACTAACTTAAACTGCATACTACTTTACTGTCAGAACTTCACTTGTCTTGAGCGAATTTCAAAACAAAAAGAAGTGTTTTCATTGGTTTTCATTTTTGTTGTGGAATGCACGAAACAAAAGTGTTTTCATTTGGTATGATGTACTTTTTGTTGTGGAATGCGCGAAACAAAAGTGTTTTCATTTGGTATGATGTACTTTTTGTTGTGGAATGCGCGAAACAAAAGTGTTTTCATTTGGTATGATGTACTTTTTGTTGTGGAATGCGCGAAACAAAAGTGTTTTCATTGGTATGATGTACTTTTTGTTGTGGAAGATGTTGTGTCGCAGATTTACCACTGGACATTTTGGTCAAAACGGATACTTTTACCTACATGCTATTTCTGTATTAGTTCTATCTACTGCTCTCCAGATTTACCTTACTGACATGCTATTTCTGTATTAGTTCTATCTACTTTCTCGCATATTTACCACTAGATTGGTCAAAATCGGATACTTTTACTGACGGAAGGCCAAGTTTCATTTTTACTTTGCAGAAACTTGAACTATTAAAAGAAGAAACCAACATGTTTATACATTTGAATATTTGACATAAAATCAAAGCAAGTTTATTCATGAATGGTGTGCTGGTTTCAGGTATGACAAAACATAATCCATTTCATTGCAGACAAGCAAATATTAGGAGGGTTGTGTATTTGTGTGTCATAGTGTGTGTATATGGTCTCTGTTTGAGTGTGCAGTCTCTGTGTTTTTTGTATGTGTATGCTTAAAGAAGCTTAAAATAAACTGGCTGACAAAGGTTCTCATTGAATATTAAATTTAAAAGTCACACTTTATGCAATGATCAGCAATAAAGGTCACAAATCTTCTAACCTTAAAAATGAAATTGATGGTGAAGCTGCTCACTAATCGGTAAACCCTATTATAATCATGTAACCATAGTGATAATGGTTGATATAGTTACCTAGTTTACTCTGGACTTCCTCTTTGCATTGATTTTGCAGATTGCTGGTGTATACTGATGTAATGACTTAAGAAAAAGAATGCATTACTAGGAAGATAAATGAATATGTTTATTGGAAGGCTAGATTATAAGTCACACTACGAGTGAAAATTCGAGCATCGTTTAGCACATGATCTTGACCGTACCTAAGTTGCCATTCAAGATGGGTGCCCATCCCACCACTCAGCATTACGTATTGCAGGCAGACACACAACAAAATAAAGTGTCGCCGGATCAATCGGTGGAATAAAATTAAACTCAGTGTCTGTGCTGCACTGACGATGTCATAGTATTTGATTGCTTGGTGTGCAATGGGTTTGCTGAAACATTTCAGGAGTTAAAACTGTATCATTCTAACCATTATTCCCTTTCCGAATGCCCGCTAACAGTTTTTAGAACTTTTGTTGCTTACCTGATTGGTTATTATTTTTATAAGTCAGATTGCTAGTAAAAATTCAAGCATCATTTAGCAAATGACCTTGACCGTCGGTTTTTGCAACATAAAGCTGGCCATGTGAAAATACCCAAACCCCCACGTGCTCGAAGGTCAAAGACGCTTTAGTGTCGCTCCAGAAGATTCTCACGTGCTCGCAAAGGAATGCAATTTAGCATTTCGCACAGACAGAACTGGAAAACTATAATGGTGATGTTATCCATCGATGGCGTTCCCCGGTGCAAGTGGAAGGAAAAAAGGTCAGATTAAACTCTGGGCGGACATGATGCCAGAAATCATCACAGAGTGCTGACGACATTTGATCCGCGCAACTACTATTGAGGGTGAAAGAAAATGGCAGGCTCATCCCTATTCTTCTAAGACTATAGGTAGCCTATGGATGTGTTCAAATAATCGATGACTTTCACAACAGCAGCAACATTGGGTCGATGAAATGTCAATCAACAGAATAATGCTTAAGGCACCGAACGTCAGAAATGGAGCAATGGCGGACTCAACAGAAAAGAAAATTTAAACTCACATGGTGCTGGTGAGGGGAGTAGCTGAGAGATTGAAACACAAAAAGAGAGAGAGAAGGGTGAGGGCGAAAGAGATAGCTTGAGAGAGAAAGGAAAAGAGAGAAAGTTATGTTGCGTGACCACTGAAAATCTTTGCTATATAACAAGAAACACTATCCCGGTCTCGTTCAATAAATATGCAGACTCCATTACCAGACTGAGTTGTCTTTCCATTAATTTTCATGCCGCATCGAGATTTAAATCAAAATAGCATTCGACAAATGAACAATTTATTTCTTTTAAAAGTGAACACTCTGTAGACTAATTATATAACTTTAGCAATTAAAGCATGTGTATGTTCACATAATAATGGTGAATTGTAAGAACACTTAATCTTTCGAGAGGCAAACTATATATAGTAACACACGCTAAAACATAAGTGTATAACTTATAAAGTAACGCACATGTGCTAAACGTGCTCAGTAACAAAATAATAAATAAAGACACAACACGTGCAATCGTGCTCAGTAACATAATAATAAATAAAGACACAACACGTGCAATCGTGCTCAGTAACATAATAATAAATAAAGACACAACACGTGTAATCGTGCTCAGTAACATAATAATAAATAAAGACACAACACGTGCAATCGTGCTCAGTAACATAATAATAAAGACACAACACGTGCAATCGTGCTCAGTAACATAATAATAAAGACACAACACGTGCAATCGTGCTCAGTAACATAATAATAAAGACACAACACGTGCAATCGTGCTCTGTAACATAATAATAATAAAGACACAACACGTGCAATCGTGCTCAATAACATAATAATAAAGACACAACACGTGCAATCGTGCTCAGTAACACACTATAAAAAATAAACATTACCTCTCAAAGTGATTCATTACAGATGTAACATACAACTTCATTATCAAGGTGAATCAAATGTGTGTGAAATGAAGAAATGTAAGCAGAGTAGATAAATAATTTGATACCTTTGATACACTGATTTATTTTGTTTTTTCATTGCTTTGCTTAATTTTTATTTTTATTTTCATTGTGTGTTTGCGTGCGTGCGTGCGTTTTGTGTGCATTACTAAGGAAGAATTATATATTCTGTGATAAGATATATATAATGTAACATTTCATGTTTGGTGCTATATCATTTTCTAATATGGCGTTATATATTCGTACTCTGAGAGTACATATTTCGTGTTAACTAGAGGGTTTAATATTTTAAGACACTACATAACTAAAGGGTTTAATATTTTAAGACACTACATAACTAGAGGGTTTAATATTTTAAGACACTACATAACTAGAGGGTTTAATATTTTAAGACACTACATAACTAGAGGGTTTAATATTTTAAGACACTACATATTTCGTGTTAACTAGAGGGTTTATTTTAAGACACTACATAACTAGAGGGTTTAATATTTAAAGACACTACATATTTCGTGTTAACTAGAGGGTTTAATATTTTAAGACACTACATATTTCGTGTTAACTAGAGGGTTTAATATTTTAAGACACTATATAACTAGAGGGTTTAATATTTTAAGACACTATATAACTTGAGGGTTTAATATTTTAAGACACTACATAACTAGAGGGTTTAATATTTTAAGATACTACATAACTAGAGGGTTTAATATTTTACGACACTACATAACTAGAGGGTTTAATATTTTACGACACCACATATTTCGTGTTAACTAAAGGGTTTAATATTTTAAGACACTACATAACTAGAGGGTTTAATATTTTACGACACTACATAACTAGAGGGTTTAATATTTTACGACACTACATATTTCGTGTTAACTAGAGGGTTTAATATTTTACGACACTACATATTTCGTGTTAACTAGAGGGTTTAATATTTTACGACACTACATATTTCGTGTTAACTAGAGGGTTTAATACTTTAAGACACTACATATTTCGTGTTAACTAGAGGATTTAATACTTTAAGACACTACATATTTCGTGTTAACTTGAGGATTTAATACTTTAAGACACTACAATTACTGTCGCACTTCGATCGAGTCATTGCGTCAGCGTTTTTTAGTGTTTGCTTTGCATGTTTCGTAATGACCTTTGAACTCAAACAGGCACAAAGTATAGTTTATTTAAGTACTGGCGCTGTGTTTGGAACATGGCGATTGAACACAAATGGCGACATTGTATTTAAGTACTGGCAATATGTGTTTGGAACTTGATGAGCTCAAATGGTGACAACGTATTAAGTACTGGCACTGTATGTTTGAACGTGACGATTGAGCTCAAGACACTGACAACTGACACTTACCTGCTAAAGGTCTTCGTCAGCTGATGATGATGGCAGATGGAGTTATTTCAGGAGCGGGTACAGCGAAACAGGAACATGTGTAACGTTCTAGTCCTTGCTTTCTGATGATGGCAGATGGAGTTATTTCAGGAACATGTGTAACGGTAACGGTCTAGTCCTTGTTTCTTGCTTTCTGCCTGACGGTCAAACTCGTACCGCGAGAACTGTCCTGAGGCCAGCGTCACTTAAGTCTTTTTTTTATTATTCAGATACCTGGTACAGTTGCCAACTCTAGACAATGAATAGTAGGCATTAACAGTCCGTCTGATTTCTTCCCTTCAGATGCTCTACCACCATAGTCTGCACATTTACAGTTCTGTTTTACTTTGTTCTATTGAGTTCTCTTTTCTGTTCTTTCTTGTGACAAGTTGATGTACCACCAAATTCTGCAGTTTGCTTTAAACTCCGTTCTTTGTTCTATTGAGTTCTTTTCTGTTTTTTCTTGTGACAAGTTGATGTGCCACCATAGTCTGCACGTTTACAGTTCTATTTTACTTTGTTCTATTGAGTTTTCTTTTCTGTTCTTTCTTGTGACAAGTTGACAGTCGTCTTATTCCCATCGTTCCATTATAACCACAGCCTGTTTTTTTTAAGCATTTTTCTATTGCTTTAAAGCTTCAAACACTGTTCTGTACTAATTTAGATATCTGAATGATGAAACTGCTATGATCTGTTCTGATGTGAGCTAGAGATTTTCTATCCGTTAATCAGTCTTCTTGCATTTGCACTAAGACAGGCCGCAGATTGCTTTAAAAGTAATCCGTTGTGCCAGTTTCGTTTTCGTCTCGAGAAGACATACAACTTCTCTGGAATTAGTTTGACACGTCAAGAGTCTGCAGATTACTGTAATTGCTGTTTGTTTTGTCTCCATAAAACTTGATACTCTCCTGGTCAGAGTTAACCGTCTTGTTCATAGTTGACGGATGCTTATCACTTTAAATACTCTTGTGAATAAAAGAGAATTGTGTGTTTTTGCCAGGTCACTTGTTGAACCTTCTTGATCAGTCACTTCCGGTCAAATTAAACCACAATTACATTTCGCTTTAGGTACCAGTCTATCTTGGTACGCCTCCTCACTTTGCTTGGCAGTAGAGAGGGGTGTGTTTCAGCTGTTTGGAACCACCGTCCTTACTTTGTCTGGAACATGATTCCGTTTTGCTGCAATAAAAGTTTCAATGTACCCGTCCATTTTAAAGATGGAATGAGATGTTGTAATAAGGTCTGCTACAAAATAGTGCAAACACTGGGGATTTAGCCTGTACTCAATAACTATTAATGATTTCATTTCGAATTGTATACATTGTTAAAGACCAAGTGAACAGGAATCCACTTCAAATATATATAAGTGTAACAACCAAATATTTCAGGAATGCCAGCATTTCTAAATGTCCAAAGTTTGACTTCACAGCAACATTTATAAATTTATTATTTTAGTGTTAAAAATGGAATAAAAGCCAAAACTATGCATTATGCACGAGATCGCCACATGACGACACAAAGTGGCTAAAATGCTCTGGGTTCTAGTCAAGTAAAGGTCGTTTCTTTGTCCACCATGCACTTAAGGTCTGCAATAAAAAGCACGAGATCGCCACATGACGACACAAAGTGGCTAAAATGCTCTGGGTTCTAGTCAAGTAAAGGTCGTTTCTTTGTCCACCATGCACTTAAGGTCTGCAATAAAAAGCACGAGATCGCCACATGACGACACAAAGTGGCTAAAATGCTCTGGGTTCTAGTCAAGTAAAGGTCGTTTCTTTGTCCACCATGCACTTAAGGTCTGCAATAGCACGAGATTTTCGTGCAGGCCACGTTTCTTTAGTCGAGTGTCAGACCTTCAGTATAAGTGTCAGACCTTCAGTATAAGTGTCAGACCTTCAGTATAAGTGTCAGACCTTCAGTATAAGTGTCAGACCTTCAGTATAAGTGTCAGACCTTCAGTATAAGTGTCAGACCTTCAGTATAAGTGTCAGACCTTCAGTATAAGTGTCAGACCTTCAGTATAAGTGTCAGACCTTCAGTATAAGTGTCAGACCTTCAGTATAAGTGTCAGACCTTCAGTATAAGTGTTAGACCTTCAGTATAAGTGTTAGACCTTCAGTATAAGTGTCAGCTTTTCAGTCCTCTGTGTCGTCATCAAACTCGTTTGTGTATAATTGGTAACAATGAGAAACGCGTTCTTTTCATTGCTTATATTGCAATGTCCATCAGGACTATGACTTTAAAATTTTGTATATGTCATCAGAAAATCCAAATCTATTGCTTGGGGCTATATGCACGGTTGATGTCAATTCCTTCTTCAAGTGGTCTTTAAAGTGACAATGTCTTTTATACCTGAAAATCTGTAACTTTTAGTGATGACATTTTATACCCGGAATTATATTATATTCATGTTGTCATGTCTATTTAGAGCTGTGTATCTCTTGGTGACGTCGCAACTGAAAACGTATTTTTGTTCATGACTTACTTTTGCAATTATACAAGCGTTATGTCAGTTGTACACAGTTACACGATATGATGTTGTTACATGTACAGCTGGATTCACACAACTCAATAATGTTACATATATACTTATACTTATTAAGGATGTTAGAGATGTAACATTTTATATATTAAAGTATGTAACTTTTAACAAGGAGCCTAAAAGTAAACTGAAACTTTTGCATTTTTATGACATCAGCTCTATACTATGTGTTGTTTGTGTATGAGTGCGCGCGCGCGCGTGTGTGTGTGTGTGTGTGTGTATGTGTATGAGTATATGAGTTTATATGAGTGTGTAAACCTACGCGTTTATGTACGCATGTAAAATTGTGTTGATATATTTGCATTTAATTTTTAAATATAAGCCTTTTCTAAATCTTTGCTTTTGTGTTCCTAATATTCCTAAAAGAGTATTTTACTTCAGCACAGTGCAATCTTCAAGTTTTTCCTTGTATTTCTAATTTCTTATTATACCATATGACGTCATCAGTCTCTAATTCCTGCTGCCGCATGAGCATACGCAATCTAGGATTTATAAACAATCATGACTCTGCAAAGGACCAATAGAGCAACACGGTCTGCACCCGTTTCTATGGCTCCCTGAAGAAGAAAAGGACGAGAATACTGCTGATTGAATTTTAGAATTTAATATATGTCGAAGCAAATCGCTCTAATGTACTGATTGCGATAAAGTTTAAAAATAGTATCTGTTTGAAACTTTAAGCTCTTAAGCCGCTAAAATCTTAAACTCTTAAGCCACTGAAATCCGGTGATGCTCGTCTGGTTTTGTTTTGATTTCCTCCTACAAGATTTGGGTGTTTCCTTTTCATATTTCCACAACAGTTATGAGTTCGCAGAAGACCCCTCACCGGCTGTAGCAAATGTTTTGACTGTTGTAATGGCTTCGCCCTGTCCAGTATGCCAGTCCTTCACCTTAGACACAACAATATATCGCTGTCAGTACGCACCTGTTGATTCGAATATATTGCTGTCAGCACTCCCCGTCAATACATTTTGCCTTCTGTACATCACCATCGAATACACCAAATACGCCAATATATCACCTCGAATGCGTGATCACCATCGAATACACCAAATACGCCAATATATCACCTCGAATGCGTGATCACCATCGAATACACCAAATACGTCAATATATCACCTCGAATGCGTGAACAGCACATCAATACTTTGCCTTCCTTACCACGACGAGAGCGCAGATAGAAAATTGTCGATTTCAATCGCGGCACGAGTCGTCGAACTTGAACCTAGACTGGAAGTGACTAGGACTGTAAATGCCCTGGTGCCCTCCCCTGATTGCACAAGCCCGCGTTCTTACAGCCGGATTAATTTCACTTCTGCAAGGAGGGGTTGTGCGGGGGTGGTTGTGGAAGGGAGAGCACCTTATTTAGCAATTTCTATTTATTTAAACGCACACAGAGTTACTCCAACCCTCGAATACAAACTTGTTTGTCTCTTTTTGTTATTTTTCTTCCTTCTCTCTTTCTTTCATTAAGCATTAAATTGTCAGCAGAGATATGCCCAAGATTTATTCGTGTAGAAAATTAATGTGAAGAACGGAATACAGAGTGGGCCCTGGTGTAATAATTTTTCTTAAATAAATAAACGTCAAGTCATTAAGACCACATATGTTTAGAATCTCGCATTTCACCTGCTACGTATCAGTCTCCTGCTGGTTGTCACAAACACTCTCACACTCTCTCTCTCTCTCTCAGACGTTACTCCGTTGTCACATCCCCGAGATTACTGTCACAATTCCACGTCCAGTTTTTCTGGTCAAAGCTGATTCTACCGTCGTACACTCCCCCCCCACCCCGTCCCTCCTCCACATCCCTACATCCGACTGCATTTGTGCACGGGCGGTGAACGGTACGGACGGGCGGTGTGATCGATAGTCGTGCTAGAGAGACGAAATGTTACCACGGCAAGAGTTTGCGGTCATCTTTTGCAATCAGTTTCTGTGGCGAATAAAGAATGACCATTTAAAAAAATATTAATTATTGTTGACTCTTTCTCTTCTTTAACCTTTTCTCTGTCGACGTATCCAATGTTTGTTTCCTGTTCAAACTGAATGCCAGCGCTTGTTGTCATGGTGACACTTCTGTCGTTGGCCAGATGTGATCAGTAACTGACTAAAACATGCCGACGAGTCGCAAGAGATGTGTCGTTGGTGAATTAAACAACTGCCCACAAAGTGAAACTTTTCCCCGACTTTTTTCACGCTTCAGTCAACTTTACCTTTCTTTTGTACCAGGGGAGTAGTAAGAAACTGTTAACTAAATATTTGGCAAACGGTAACAAATTTTTACAATGGCAACAAAACGTTCAAAAATAACAAATAATTAGCAAAATATTATGGCGAAAACGGTAGCAAGTGGTGAAAGCATTTACAAGTGGTGAATACAGTAAAAATTGGTGAAACAGTAACAAGTGGTGAAAACACTTACAAGTGGCGAATACAGTAACAAGTGGTGAAAACAGTAACAAGTGGTGAAATCATTTACAAGTGATGAATACAGTAACAAGTGATGAATACAGTAACAAGTGGTGAAAACAGTAACAAGTTGCTTAAAAGTAGAGAGTAACTTACAAGATAGACATTGTTTTCGCGTGGTGGTTCTGATACTGACCGCAATACCAGAGCAAGGTGTTCTGGAAACATTTTGACAAGTTATTTGCAATTAACCGTGTTTATTTATTTCACAATCTCAAACAAAATAGACTTATTTTGTTAGAGCTTCAATAATCTACCTTGGATTACTTCCCTTCCTGCACTTCATACGCAATCAGAGTAGTGGCATCCACGCACCATATCCCAGAATCCAAACAATGGCATCAAACACGCCATTCCATTGCTTATAATTGAATATTATATTACTCGTTCAATGTCAGCGTGACATGACCTTCAGGTACTGTGTGTTTTGTAAGTACCAGAGTCAAAATAACAACTCATGAAGAGAATGTGCTAGAATTTGCTGATGTAATCTAAGCCAGTCTTATATCGATGACTAGGTTTTATTATCCAATGGTTAAAATTTACGAAGAACGAGACCAACCAATTCCTTAGATCAAAGTTTACCTGCTGAAATAATTCTATTCTATAATCACTAAATCTGGTGTGGCTGAAGTCCGGTCATGAAAGATGGATGTTAGCTTAATGGTGAGTTAACTGATTGGTTGAAAGAGAATGGACTTAGGAATATTTCGTGCAGTTTGCAATTGATATATTATACGTGTGCTTTATGTACAGATGTATTATATGAATAGACTATTACTTCTACGATTGTGTATTATGATCCTTGTATGTAAAAATGTTACACACTTGACAGTGTTTCTAGTGAACACGTTCATAAATTATTATGCTGTATTTATTATGTTGTATGCGTATATCAGGCTAAATAAATACTCTTGCAGGAAACTGTAAGTTGAGACTTGAATGTAAGAAAGAATGGAGTTAGGGATGAATAAACTGGAAACTTAGCATTTGTTCCCTGATTATATTTTACAGGGAATAAGCAGCCTTTCTAAAATTTCTGAAATTGTTGGAATTTGGTGATTTTCTTCCTGGCTCCCGGTTTATTGATTTATAAACTGTTATGACCACGGTAGACTGAAGAAGTCTCTACCCCAGCTTGTAAGTTTAAAGATACACTGCACTCTCATAATGTATGACAGCAAAGAATGCCCAACTACATTAGTATAAGGAAGTTACTAGAAATTGTTGCATTGTTGCATTGTTGTTCCGCTTTCAGGAACTAATGCGGTGAAGAAACTTCCAGATTACTCGAGAGAGAACAGTGGCTTATGGATCATTCTACAGGAACACTTGATAAATTGACAATCATATTGTGAACAATGAACTTGATGAATTGACAATCATATTGTGAACAATGAACTTGATGAATTGACAATCATATTGTGAACAATGAACTTGGGTGCTTTTGAATGATTTTTTTTTTAATTGACCAATGTTACAAATGGTCTTACCCCATGATCCCTATAATAATATTGTAGCAGTACTAGTAAAAATAATAGTGTGGTAGAAGTAGTAACACTAGTGCAGGTAGAAATAGAACTTGATGAATTGACAATCATATTGTGAACAATGAACTTGATGAATTGACAATCATATTGTGAACAATGAACTTGATGAATTGACAATCATATTGTGAACAATGAACTTGATGAATTGACAATCATATTGTGAACAATGAACTTGGGTGCCTTTGAATGATTTTTTTTAATTGACCAATGTTACAAATGGTGGGCATCTTACCCCATGATCCCTATAATAATATTGAAGCAGTATTAGTAACACGAGTACAACTAGACATGGAAATAGTAATAGTGTGGCAGAAGTAACACTAGTACAGGTAGACATGGAAGTAGTAACACTAGTACAAGTAGAAATAGAACTATTAATAGTGTGGCAAAAGTAGTAAGATTAGTACATGTTGGAAATAGTCGTAGTGATAGAACTGTAGTAGTAATGGAGGTTGATGGTAGTGTTGACCGACACTAGCCTTTAAAAAGTCGTCTGATGTATTACTGAAGAAAGAACTTTGTGACTGGAAAAAGTGCTTTAGAACCGAGGGAAGTTTTTTGTTACTGAGTAAAACGCTGAAATTCTCAGGCCCGACAATGATTCGATAACGTTCTATTTCCAACGTTACAACGTTTTCGGCCCTCATTGTACAACTCATCTAGTACAAAACTAAGAAGTTGTAAGATTCGGCCCCCATTGTATAACTCATCTAGTACAAAACTAAGAAGTTGTAAGTTTCGGCCCCCATTGTACAACACATCTAGTACAAAACTAAGAAGTTGTAAGATTCGGCCCCCATTGTATAACTCATCTAGTACAAAACTAAGACGTTGTGAGATTCGGCCCCCATTGTACAACACATCTAGTACAAAACTAAGACGTTGTGAGATTCGGCCCCCATTGTACAACACATCTAGTACAAAACTAAGACGTTGTGAGATTCGGCCCCCATTGTACAACACATCTAGTACAAAACTAAGACGTTGTGAGATAACATCATCGATCCTCATTGTAAAACTCATCTAGTACAAAACTAAGACCAACACTAACAACATTATAGTGGTACAATAATCATTATTCGTAAGTGTCTTAAATTACAACCTGAGCTTCCTGTGCGTATATAAAAAATTATGTTAACACTCTTATAACTGAATACTGATTTTAAGCAAGAAAACAACAAAATTAAACATGTCTGTGAGAATAACGTTGCTTTATTGTGACGTCTTATCTGTGTGCAGCAAGCGCCGTGCGCGAAAAATGTTATAACGTTAATAACAGTACAATTAAAAAGTTAAAATTAAAACATTATAAGGTTGGTAAAGTGCATTTTCTAAAAATATAAGAAAAAGAAAAGTGTTAACACTCGTGCTTGTGGTCTGTATAGCTAAGTTGAGAGGAGATATTGATCGAATTTGGTTGATTTTGCTTTTTTCTTCGTTCTGAGATGCCTGCCACTTCCTCTGAAAGACTTTAGCGTCTGCGTGAAAACAAGATACTGCAATAAACAACAGTAAGTAAAAAAAACAAAGTACTTTTAAATCTCAGATGTATTTATTTATTTTTAGACTCATAAGAAAATCCATAAATTGCTTGCGATGTTTGAGTGCACACATTAAGAAAGTCCATACATTGCTTGCAGTGTTTGAGTATGAACACAGTAAGAAAGTCCATACATTGCTTGAAGTTTATAAGTATATATAGTAAGAAAGTCCATACATGACTATGAACTGTATAAGTGAGCAGAGAAAGAAAGTCCTTACTTGACAAAACAGAGTATCAGTACAATATGAGAGCACTTAAATTGCATGAGTATGTATGTGTGAAAACTGTGAGTGAGAGGACCATACTTTGCTTAAAGTAGGAGTAGAAATATAGAAATGGAACAGTCCATAGTTTTCGAGTGTGTGAAAACAATAAGAAAGTTTATACATTCATTGAAATATGAGAACAATGAAGAAGCCAAACTTTACTAATAAAATACTGCTTTCTATTTGATTTAGATCTATCGAAAATTATATTGCAACATTTTAAAGTGTAACTAATTATGTTTTTAATATATCCAGTAGATAAAGAGATAGATATTATTATTGTGTATTTAAATTATTATAAAGTGTTATGGTAATAACTTTATTGAAAGGTGTTTTGAAAATGAATTGCACATTTGGACAACTAACCATATTTAACAACTGCAAGCCTGTTTTAAACGACTGCCCGAACAACTATGAATTTCTATACTGTGAACGACTGCCTGTGAATGACTATTAATATGAAAGATTGTTTCCTGTGAATGACTACTGATATGAAAGATTGTTTCCTGTGAATGACTATTAATATGAAAGATTGTTTCCTGTGAATGACTACTGATATGAAAGATTGTTTCCTGTGAATGACTATTAATATGAAAGATTGTTTCCTGTGAATGACTACTGATATGAAAGATTGTTTCCTGTGAATGACTACTGATATGAAAGATTGTTTCCTGTGAATGATTACTGATATGAAAGATTGTTTCCTGTGAATGACTATTAATATGAAAGATTGTTTCCTGTGAATGACTACTGATATGAAAGATTGTTTCCTGTGAATGACTACTGATATGAAAGATTGTTTCCTGTGAATGATTACTGATATGAAAGTTAATTTTTATTTCTCACTGAACCCTCGTTTCTTTCATTCAATTTCTATTTCTCACTGAACCCCATTTCTTTCAATTTTTATTTCTCATTGAACCCTCATTCTTTCAATTTTTATTTCTCACTGAACCCTCATTTCATTCCAATTTTCTCACTGAACCATTCTTTTCAAGTCAATTGTATTTCTCACTTAACCATTGTTTCCAAGTAATTGTATTTCTCACTTAACCCTTGTTTCTAAGTATACCTAAGTCAAGTACATTTATAAATAAAATAATCATAATGTATAGTGACATTTTGTCAACCAATAATCTTAACAGACCGACAAAACAATCACCCATCCACTGCCACAGTTAGTATTAGAAACAACATGAAGAAACAAAAGAGACAAAAATGGCTTTCTAATATTTATTGAAATCACTTCCTTGCCAAATATGCTACAAGGGAGAAGATCTGAGTATAATTAAATATTTTAAAACAGATTCTTGTGTAAATACAAGCCATAGTAACTAAATCTTCAGAACTCAACATCAATATGATGGTTAGAGAAAAACAAAGAAATGCTTGCTGAGTACAACTCACCACTTTAAATCCTGCAGTAATTAACATCTTGTGGGAAAATACTACACTACAAATGCCTCTAAATGGGCTTCAGTCAGAAAAAAATTAGTATATTTGAAAATCTCACACGTCAGAATCAAGGTAACATAAAATGTACAAGTTCAATGTTAATAGGTTCTTACATGAAAATGAGTTATGTCAAGTGTATACATTAAAATGTTTCTGGTTATAAGTGTATTCTGTGTATACGACAAGTTTGTAAAGATACTGTAGAAGACGAGGTGGTGAATACTGTAATTGCTAAAATGCTAAAACTCAATAAAAGGAAGACTAACATTTAAAAAAACAAAAGAAATGGACTTTATAAAACATATATCACCAAACAAAAATTAAAGCAAGCCGAAACAATCGTGCTAATTTAAAAATAAATACAACAGATATAATATAAAACAACAGAACAGAGACAGGTAACTAAAGGATAACAAAAAGAATGTCACAATTTTTTTCTACAAATCTTGCAATATACACATGGGTGAAAATATCTTCTGTCAAAGGTTATCATATTTATCTACTATTTATCTAAATTAGTGATTTCTGATCCATAATACATTTCCCAAATCCATGAGTGGAGAAATACTTTGTTAAAGGTGATCATGCAATTATATATTTATCTAAAACAAAATTCCAATAATCCAAAATTCAACTAAAAAATTCAACAAAGACTTACAAAATCTAGGTAGTGAGACTTAATACACAGGACCAGAGTTCTAGTTAGCCAATCCAAATCCAAAGCTAACAATCAAATAAAAACATTTCTTAAAATTTGCAAACCTCTGTGCTTTTATGTGTTGCTTTTAAAAAAAACAATTCTAAACAAATAAAACTATCCTTTTGAAAAGTGGGGCTATATGTTAATAGTTCAACAGAACTGATTTCTCTGTTGTTTTTTCATTTCTAGCTTGATACCAGGCATTTTTCATGTTTGATGATACATGACTGCTATAATCTACCCACTGGAAAATACCACTCTAGGATGCAGCATTTTGAGACACAGGCTGATGTCACAACTTTCAGCACAATATTTATCAAACAAAAGTAATCTGTGCTGGCAGCTTTTTAAGGTTTTTAAAATATAGAAAGATTTTAAATGAAATCTATCTAACTACAGTCAGGCCCAGTTAAACAGAATTATATTAATTAAGTAGTAAATAATCGGTTGTTGCTGGTTTTCTAAAGTCAGTGTCAGACACTTTAAATGATGAATATCTTGCTACAACATGCCAGTTAGCAACTAGAATCACGATGATGAAAAAAAACCTCAGCCAATAGCATATCTATATTTTATTGGCACAATAAAAAATCTCAGCCAATAGCATATGTATATATTATTGGCACAATAAAAAAAAACAACCTAACATATAAAGAAAGCAATTTACAAATTACTTTATGTAAAACTAGCAACCAATAGAATGATATGCTATTTATTTATATAAAAAAACAACTAATTTTTAACATAATTTTCTTATTTCAAGTAAAAATTAACCATGAATTAGGCCACGATTACTGATGAGATATTATGACATTTTTCTATTATTGTTTTCAAGATTTATTTTAATTTAAAAGGATGATATGCAATAAACCTAATATAATCCTTCCAGCTTTATCCAATGAAAGTCAGTGTAATCATATCATGAATATACAAAGCGTTGTACTTTGTGACTAAAAAAAAAAATCTATATTCCATTGTATCAGTGCTTCTATGAATACAATTTAGAAATACATAATCACATCAGCAAAAAAGTACTTATTAAATTTTACCAATCATAACATGCATTAATTTAATAATACTCTGACTAAGATTTAAGTACTCTCCAAGTAGAACAGTTGCTGTTTTAAGTACAATGATTGCATCTTACAGTATATAACTTTGTCATCTTCTGGAGGAAATTAAAAACATATAATGTACATTCACAACAAAAATATTTTATATAAAAGTATTCTATATTTTTTATAATAGAAAAGATGAAATCATATATAATAAGAAAATAACTGTAAACACATGGCAAATGACAACTTGTGCAAGTGGAAAAAGCTGCATAGTAAAATTCTCACAACAAACACAAGTAATATTAATAATCTACAATGCGAGGTGATCCCTGTGGAAAGGAACCAGAAGGAATCTGCAATCATGTTTCATCTTATTTGTCCGTCCAAAGATTAAATGGGTAAAAAAGTACTTGTGCTTGACTAGCAAACAACGGAAATTTAATTGTAAATAAAATATATTACCTCAAACTCTATAGTTTTGAAATGCAAAAATAAACTGATGAATTTACAGAGAAATATGAATGTATTCACACATCATTATCATAATAATAATAATAATAATAATAACCACAGGCTTGCCTCATTATTAAAAGCAGAGCTCTTCAGAAGTGCCTATATCCTCCATAAAACCTTGGATCTCACAGAATCTTGGTAAGATTCTGAGACCTTGGCTCACAACAGACAGTCAAATAAAAGTTGTGGAAAAATGAATAATAATAATAATAATAATAATATATTTAATTGTGCTCTTTACCTTTATCCCTTTTAGACAGAAAATTATTATTATTAATTCATAGTAAGTATAAATAAATAGTCATAATTAATTGTGCTCTTCAACTTTTACACAGAAAATTAACTTTATTTATACTGCTTATGAATTAAGAAAAATTGTTCATTCAATATTTCTTATCTATCACAAAACAAATGTAATCTGTAGAGAGATTCTAGGAAAAACAATGCAATATATATTTACTGGAATAATAAGGAATCTATAAAAAAAACAAAAAAACCTGAATAAATAAGTAAAAATAAAGGGTATTTAAAAACATTATCTTTAAGAACATCAAACATTTAAACCATTGCATTTTTTTAAAGTATGCTTTATATAACAGATATTGTTCAAAGAGAAATCTGCCAAAGAATTAACCAGAGCAGAAACACATACATATAAGAAAGAGTGGCAAAACAAAGCTTCTAATTTTGAAAAATATAATAAAACTGAATTAAATGCCTGCAAATAATAAAACTAATCAATGGGGTGTAATTAATGTCAAAAGCAAACTTATATTAAATGACAATTTTAAATTAAAATTGCAGGCCACATTCACCTATTTTAATTTAGGGTTTGGATTAAAACAAAAAACAGTACAGATTTTACTTTGCTGTAATTCAATTCATTCACATACAGTACTGCCTGGGAGTAAGACAGAGAAATAATTACAACAGAAGTTTCTTTCTGACTTGAGAAATATTTGTGTAATAAAACAAGTAACACATAGAACAAATATGCATTTGGTAAGCAGATTCCTTTTCTGAAGCAGGAAATAAAAAAAACAATAAACCTTGTACAAATATTGCTATCTTGTA
This sequence comes from Sinotaia quadrata, assembly GCA_028829895.1. Lineage (NCBI taxonomy): Eukaryota > Metazoa > Mollusca > Gastropoda > Architaenioglossa > Viviparidae > Sinotaia > Sinotaia quadrata. Next base: position 7,053,543 of record CM054180.1, on the reverse strand, counting down.
AGATCTTGTTTTAAAAAAAATAATGTTACAAATATGAAACATTCGCACATGCAAAGTTATTCTATGCAAAGAGTCTCTGATGGGACATGGCAGAGTAAACAATTGAATCTCCTATGCAGTTATTTATCACCATACTAGATATTTCAAACAGAGAAGTAAATGAATAAGTATCAATGAGTGTTAATTTGTAAAAATGCATTCAGCATCAAGGAATTTTGCTCCTACTGGAAAAAAAAACAATTCTGAAATATCTAGTATAATGTCAAACCATTTTATATACAAGATAGTTATAGATTTGCTGAAATAGCAAAGTCAAAGAATCAAGTGATGCATCCAATGGATAGCCATGAAATTAACAAGTACCAACAGCCCTAGATTTCCATGTAGCAACAAGGTCCAACAATCCTGAATTTCCATGTAGCAACAAGGACCAGCAATCTTGAACTTCCATGTAACAAGGACCAACAGCACTAGATTTCCATGTAGCAACAAGGTCCAACAATCCTGAATTTCCATGTAGCAACAAGGTCCAACAATCCTGAATTTCCATGTAGCAACAAGGACCAGCAATCTTGAACTTCCATGTAACAAGGACCAACAGCACTAGATTTCCATGTAGCAACAAGGTCCAACAATCCTGAATTTCCATGTAGCAACAAGGACCAGCAATCTTGAACTTCCATGTAACAAGGACCAGTTTATAGTGTACTTCCATGTTGCAACAGGGAACAACAATTCTGGACTTCCATTAGAACAAGGGCCAACAATTTAATCTGAACATCTATAACACTGGTTATTATCATCAGGGAGTTATCACTATTATCACCAAAAAAATTATGCTTAATACTTGTACAATACTGAGTAAATCTGCCTCCAACTCTGACAGTGTAAAGGGCTATAGTCGAATACTGAATGAATTCACCTCCAACTCTTGACAGTGTAAAGACCCATAACAATTTAGAAAGAGGCAAACAGTGTTTCAGTCTCAGGTAATGGGAAACTCTTGAATTACAAATGTAGCATTCGTTCTCTGTTACAAACTGGACTGTTAACATTCATCTCCTTTACAATCTGGACTATCACCTGACTGCATACACAGACACAGTGAGTACCTAGTGCATAGATTTTTGCCTTCTGCCCTACACTTAGGGTGTACACAAACTTATTTTACTCATGAGGATTGAATCATCAAATGTCTGCAGCTTAAACAAAATATATTTTGTTTAGAAAGATTAAAAGCATCCAGCAACAACAGAGGGTCTTTTGTTCTTCTTAAAAAATATATAATTTTTTGGTAAATTATGAAAATTTAAACAGAATAAGTACAATAGGTACCAAAATATATAGTTGGGAAATTAAGTGATTGTGGTTTAGCAATGAATAATATACTTTTAAAAAATCTGTAATTCCCCAAGGTTAGGACAAAACTTTCATTTGAAAGGTTCCTTGCTTAGAACAAAGCTGACATTTGTGAGACAAATTTCACCACCGTGTGAGTTATTTACGCAGACTAAGAACAAGGCCACTGAGTAGATTAACATTTTAGTGTGATTAAAGAGCTAGCTGCAGTACAGATACTAATTGTTAAGCTCTGTGATCTTCAGAACAAACGAATGACTAGGATTTTGAGTTGTACCATGAAATATAGAAAATGTTGGTATTGTAGATCATGATTAAAATTCTTATGATAAAACATCAAAATTACAAAAATGATTACTTTTATGTATATGATTCATTTGATACAGAACATTTCTAAATTTTCTTCCTTTACAACATAAAAAATATCTACAAAAGGTTTCTTGACAAATCAAAATTAAAGTAAAATAAAAAAACTCCTGCAACAATACTAGTAGATATATAAACCACACTTATAGCAGACCAGGGTGCACACAGTGAACTAAACTATACATAGAGTACTCAGTAATGTGCAATGCTATCAGTACTCAGTAATGTGCAATGCGCCCAGTACTCAGTAATGTCACATTCCTATATAACAAATGTTCATAAAGTAAACTTCATAACACAATCAAAGTGTTGTAAAACAGTTTCCAGGAGATTCATAACAGGATTCTGGGGTTCAAACCTCAAACCAAATCTACTGTGTGCCACAGAAAAAATCTCTTTAACTTAAGCTAGATATTTGTGATTTATAAATAACCAACTGTATCTTAGACATTATTAACTCTCTAAATAAAAAACAAAATGTTTAACAGTTTAACTTTTAGTGGGGCTGGATGCCAGTTTGTGTCCAGTAGATGGTGGGCTTGAAGATAAAGGACTGCCAAATTTGGGAGGAGACATAGAGTAAATTCCCCTGGGTAGGTCAGCCTCTTCCATGGACATGCTGCGAGCACGACCTTGTGGTATGCTTCCTCCTTCAATAGAGGCTGATCGCTGTACACGAGGCATAGGAACACCACCCACTGTAAAAAAAAAATTAGAAGTTAAAATAAAAGCAAATAAAATAGTAAAAGTAAATAACAAACACAAAGTGAAAAGGAAAATGGATTATAAAGATGTATGAGTTACTCATTTGGCACTTCTAAAGATAAAAAGTTCAAAGTATTATTTCTGTTTAGTGCTAGCTTCTTCCAACATTCAGCTATCGACTTATATATATATATATCAATATATCAATATCAAAGAAATATTTACCTTTCAATGTCATTTAGTGTTGTTTTAAATGTAGTGATATTTTTTAATACACCATTCGTTCAACATTTATCTTTACCATCAATATGTTAAGTTATCATATTATTAACTCACTCTAGATAGCATACAAATAGTTTTGCATATAGTACAGTGTTGCATATGATGTACAAGATTATGCATGGGGATTCCCCATATATTTCTTCACATGACATAACATTATTTTACATGAATTATGTTTTCACAAAGATCAAACATTTATCTGCTCAGCTGGTACATTTATTTTAACAATATTTTGAAGACATGATAAACAAAGTAAATTTTATTTTTAGTGGATATGTTTAGGCTGTCCTATGGAGAGAAAAATGTCACAAAATGTTTTCATGTTACACAAAAAGAATCAACGTACTTGTAACATTACAACTTACTTGTAGCTCAGATTGAAAAGATACTATGTCTAACATTTCTGCTGCCCTTGCACTTTTATAAAATTAACAAGATTATCAATTTCCCACAAAATATTTTTTTCTAATATATATAAATAGTTGACTTGTTTGCTTGCTAAAAATGTGTAGTTCTTTCTATCCTGCAGAAATAGTTGACTTGTTTGCTTGCTAAAAATGTGTAGTGCTTTCTATCCTGCAGAAGATAATCCAGTGGTTGGAGAAAGTAGTTAGGTACTTAGTGAGTAAGTAAGATAGTAGTCAGACACTAATTCAGTAAGGCAGAAAGTAGTCAGTAATAACTCAGTAAGGCATAAATAGTCACATACTCAGTAAGGCAGGAAGTAGTTAGATAACTCAGTAAGGCATAAATAGTCACATACTCAGTAAGGCAGGAAGTAGTTAGATAACTCAGTAAGGCAGGAAGTAGTTAGATAACTCAGTAAGGCAGGAAGTAGTTAGATAACTCAGTAAGGCAGGAAGTAGTTAGATAACTCAGTAAGGCAGGAAGTAGTTAGATAACTCAGTAAAACCAACTTATCTTTTTCAACTGTACATTTTCACCCAAACATCTTAAAACATGTCACTAAAATACTTTATTTATGGGTGTCTAATGAAGAGGAGAAATATGTTTAGTGCAAAGTGTTGTTGCTGAATTTCAAATAATTTCTTTCCCTAAAAAATATAAAATATCAATGATTATCTTGCACCTGACAAACAATACTTTTGCTATTTGAAGAATGGTATAAATATGTTAATGGACCTCTCCATAAAATACATCCAGAAAATGACTATTCATACAGAAAGATACCGTACATATTATAACTTACAGTTGCAACAACAGAAGATATTATAAATTAAAATCTTCCCTGTTTAGCAAGCTTGGACAGGGATTTATATTAAGAATAAGAGTCTGCTATTTAGGCTTGCTTGTATAATTTTTAAAGTTCCACTCACCGAGCCCAAGACCTTGCAAAAAGTATAGGAAGCTCTCAGCAAACTTCTCTGGCTGTGAAAGATGTAAAAGAAAATATCTAAGAAAAAAGCAAGGCAGCAAAGCTTGAATTTACTTATTTTATCATTTTCTCCACTAATCTGCAAGTAATTATGGACAATATAATTCCATGGTATTTTTTAATTTTTACCATTATTGCTTAAAACATTTTTACACTGCGTGATTCAGGTGTAGGTTTAGCAAATATGTATGTTCTGTATGCAAGAGTTGGATGCTTTCAAATCATTATGTTTTTAATAAATTATTTAATAAAAATCATTTATGAAAAGATCAGATGATTATATTTACATTACAATGACTCATTGTAACAAAATGTGATAAACCAACTGTGATGAAATTACAAAAAGCAAAATATAGTATAGTTAGTCCTAGGTCAGCCTAGAAGTTATTTTTCAAAACCAAGATATTAAAGGCACAATGCATATCCTCCACAGCAAGTCACCAGCTCTCAAACTGGATATAATACCATAACCTCAGTCAGTTAAATAGAAGTCAAAAGTATGTATAATTAAAGCAGTTTTAAAGTCAGTTAAATAGAAGTCAAAAGTATGTATAATTAAAGCAGTTTTAAAGTCAGTTAAATAGAAGTCAAAAGTATGTATAATTAAAGCAGTTTTAAAGTCCGTTAAATAGAAGTCAAAAGTATGTAATTAAAGCAGTTTTAAAGTCAGTTAAATAGAAATCATATAGTGACATTTCAACTATTTTACCTTTTCTTCCAGGACATTGGCTACACCGTCCACTTCTAAGTAATCAACAATCTTCTTATCTAGCACTGTACGCATTCGGTCGAAGAGACTTTGCACTGATCCATTAAATGATGACTTGGAGCCCGTGACCATCAAGATAGGACATCTATAATAGTAAATAAAATTAAATAAAATTAAAACGCATTTTCTTAAAATATTTTTAAAAGCTAAATGCCCTATTTTGAGGATGTTTAATTTATATTCAATACACACCAGTACAGTTAAACAGTCCTACAGAAACTAAGATGAAATTTTAAAAAGCTTAAGTATGCCCCATATCAGTCAATAAGTGTTTTCTTTAGCACAAATTCACTATTGAACACATCCATGCTCTGATAAGCAACTGTTCCTTTTATTAAAAGACAAACCTAATTTACACACCTTTTATTATGCCTGCTAAAAATAATATTTAGCCTCTCCTCTGGCACTTACCGGAGTCTCCCAATGCTATCCTCAATATTGGTGCGCCTGAAAAATATTTTAATCAAATTACAAATGAACCATACATGAAAGTTTGAAACTCAAATTACAGACATTTGTGTATACAACGAGTAGCAGAGTTTATACATTCAATATCAAAACATACCATTTTCAGGTAAAGTATAAGAATGATTCTGATTTAGTAACAGTTCAATGTGATTCACAATCACATACTAATTATAAATGAACAACTTTACAAAATGTCTGAATAATAGTTGGCTTTTTTTGTTATATTAAATATGCTGCAGGATGTTGTCTTGCGAAATTCTCCCAAATATTTTAAATATAAATTTTAATTCCAGATCAATAATTTTAAGATGAGATGGTATTAGATAACTGGTATAATTTGGAAATGTGGGATAATGTTTATTTCTGAAGTGAAAGTCAAGGATGGAGAGAAGTGAAGGAGAAGATAAGCTGTTTTGATTGAATGGGTGAATTGCTGAGTGGTCAGCAAGCGAGTAGGATTATCACTATTGTTGTGAGTGTCGCCGCTATACTCTGGGGTGACTTTGTAATAATGACTTATACCAACTATGTATAATTAGTTATGATACAAGACATCTACAAGTGCCGGTGCAGAGCATGGGTCACTGGTTAAATATGTATATCTGCAACTGTTATGCTGATATACTGGTACGTTGCCAATTTGGCTCCGCCCCCAACTCAGATTCAGCTGAGATTTAATGTTTATGAATAATATATATATAATGATTACAATTAACGAACAGAGGACAAGACGTACTCATTACATTATCACTTAACTACGAAAATAATGATAGAACTAACAAACTCGCGTTTTAAAATAATAACAAGAAATTTATTGTAAAAATTAAAAAGAAAGTTAACAAGATTTAGAAAATTCAGTTCATCCTAAGCCAGTTCATTGTACTGGAGTCACTTTCCGGATAGGCACTTAGCTTAAGCACAGAAATGACGTCAGTCTTGTAGACTTGAATTTTCCAGCCAATAGATCGGCACGTCCCAATTCAGCCGGGACAAGTAGAACGGCCACACAGGCAAACAACAGGCAGCTATAAACGAGCAGCCGAGAATACACAATAAAAGAAAAAACCCTGCAACACAAACAATTGCAAAGCCTAAGTGTCCAGTCCAGTGCTCGATTAATAATTACTAAGTTTGGCATAGGCCTCTGAAAGGAAGAATATTAACATTTCAAAATAAAACATAGTATATAACATCCTAATAAAACTTAACCATTCACACAAATACAAAGACGTTTTTACCTATATAGCCAGGGTTTTCTTCTCTCGTATACGACCCAGTGTTGTTTTGGGGCGGACTACCCTTTTCCAGTCGTCACCCTCAGACGATTTTTCAGGAAGTAGTGAAGATAACATTTTCACTGTGGTTTTTATTACCCTGCTTAGACCAGCTTCTGACCTGTTCAATTCATTAGCTCTAAGATGATTTATGTCCCTCTAACAACTCTAACCACCCGCTAAGCGTACACACTGACCACACGCTGACCGCCGCGCTCGCAGACTTCAAACACCGCAGACATCAAACACCAGTCCCTAAATCTTCCCCACGTCTCTCATTCGTTCCAGGGCTTCCCTTCTCAGTAAACAGGACGCAATATGCACTCATTCCACAAAATGAAAATTTATGTGGGAACATTTCCCCATCATACAACAGTGAGAACACTAGCTTGGTAGCTCAGTAAAGTGACTGTCAGATACATGGCTTAAATCTCCGTCCCATTTCGATCGAGACCTTGTTAATGTGTTTATCCAATTTTTAGGCTGATGTAACTGTAAACTTGTTTATAGATAGGTGAGGTGTGTTGACAGAATGTGGATGTAGATGATGTGAGAAAGTAATAAATATTAATTAGTTCTAGTGCATTTGTAAATTTGATTGATTCATAAATCAGTCAAGGTAGAGATGGATGTGATTTTTTAGACTGGGGAAAATTAGGGTGCAGAATCCTAAGACTTTACTCTTTGTAAATACACTCTTCGGATGACGCATTATATGTATAGGGTCCCTCCTGTTATGCACAGGTTGTAAAAGAGAGACTCTTGGACAGAAAAGATAAAAATGTTTCTGTTCTCATTTAATGATTAAGATTTCATTAGGAAGTGTTATGCTATTATAAACATGTCTAACTCCTCTTTAGCTGAAGAGGCACCTAATTAAGTAAATATTTATTTAGTAATTTGCAGTGCATTTAGGATCTGCAAGTATGAATGTTTCAGGGTTTTTATTTCTGTCTTCAAATGGGTACCTATGTTGAATTAGTTCATGTGAAGTGTTGTGTTGAGAGTCTGACAGTCTTGCCACACTGTCTTGGGAAGTGACAGTGGTGTACAGTCTCAGTACAGAGTCACACTATTTTTAGTGTGGAATGTCTCTGACAAGGAAATAGGATTAAGAATGTGTTTTGTTTATAATATTGTTAAGCTGTTCCTTTATTACATTTTTGCTAACTGTTTTTGCTAACTGTTAATGCAGCAATGCTTTATTTTTGTCTGTTGTTGTAAATTGTAATGGTAGTTTAATTATCTGTTCTCCATTTGTATATATATATGTATATATATAATTCTCAGTCAATTACTGAGTGGGTGCCATGACTGGCACTGCCATCCTCATTTTCAGCATAACAACTGTCGATGTATGTCTATTTATAAACAGTAGTGCACACACTGCATCGGCACTCGTAGATGTTTTATATCATTAACTAGTAAATATCTGGTGTAGTGCCATCCTCATTTTCAGCATAACAACTGTCGATGTATGTCTATTTATAAACAGTAGTGCAATCACTGCATCGGCACTCGTAGATATTTTATATCATTAACTAGTAAATATTTGGTGTAGTACATCACGTCACCCTAGGGTACCTCACGACGCAGGACAAAAAAAGTTTACAGATATTATTTTTTTTCTTGATGCTGTCCTTGTCTGCCGGACACAGATCTGCCTAAGCCCAAACTTTTCATCAGTAATAATTTCTTCTTAGCAGTTTTTATGGTGTCTGTCAGTAGCTTGCAAGTTTGAAATGCTGCAGTAAAACTTCAGAATTTATTCACTTGCATTATACTGTCTTTTTGTGCCAAACTTGGCGTTTTTATGAATGCAGTTGCTAAGGTAAAATTAATGATTGTAGATGACAATTTTTTCATCTGTTCCACAAAATGAAGACCTAACCCCAACTAATCTTGTCCATTGCTCAATGGCTAATTGTCCAATTTTCTTTCAACTTACACCATTAAAAAAACGTGACTTCTAGATTCTGCTGATATCAATATCTCAAAATGTCCCAAAACTGACTGGCAACTCATTTTGTGGTGGCACAAGAAATCAAACTTCTCATACGAGGAGATAAATCACTAAGCTTAAAGACAAGTAAGAAGAATTCAAAATAGATAAAATGTATAGTTAATGACAATTATAAAAGAATTCACAATTCCAATAGGATGTACAGATCACTACGGCTAAAGAAAGTTCATAAGTTCAAATGGAACTGAATAAATCAATGAGTTTAAAGGTGTCATGAAGAACTTATGCTGCAGTTGATTAATACAAATCGATGGGGTTAAAAAACAATAATGAAGAATTCATTTTTCAGATATTACTGGATAAATCACAGAGGTAAAATACTATCAACAAGAATTCATACTTTACATGGGATCATACAAAGTACCACACTTGGAGACTATCACAAAGAATGTATACTTCTAATAAGTTGAACAAATCCCTGAGGTTCAAACAATCCTGAAGAATTCATACTTCAGACAGGAGTGTACAAAGCACTTCAGTTAAAGATAGTCATGAAGAATTCATACTTCAGACAGGAGAGTACAAAGCACTTCAGTTAAAGATAGTCATGAAGAAATCATACTTCAGACAGGAGTGTACAAAGCACTTCAGTTAAAGACAGTCATGAAGAAATCATACTTCATGTACGCCTGGACAAATCGCTTGAGATTTCGTGGGTTGATTTTGGATCTCAGTGACTCTTGGAAATTCTCTATGACTTTCTGAAGCTGATCTCTGTTCTCTGCTTTTTCAAACTGTCAGAAGACACAAAGCAACTGTTTAGTTCATGAAATTATAGTACAACCCTACAATCTCTCTTGTCTTTCATCAGATAAAAATTGTTTTTTTTTAAATAGTAAAGAAGCACACATGTGAACACAATATTCAATCTTAACTGATGTATATTAAAATTATATTTTAGGATTTTAAAGTTTTGATGAGAGACAAGAAACTTTAAATGATTTTAACTTGTTAAAGAATTCTCTTTCAAAGTGTTAATCTTTCTTCTTTGCTCTAATATGTATCAATCAATAATATTTGCATCAACCAATAACAAGGGCTCGACAAACTTAAATGCATCAAAATATTACACAGTTCAATGAAGCACAATTCAATGTATCCATCAATTATAGGGTCATATTCAAACATAATTAAATGACAAGACTCAAATAGAATTTAAAAGTGTTCATAATATTCTTGAAGGTCTTGACAAATATAAAATTAAATACTGCTAATTAAATACTGCTAAGTGAATGTTATATAAAGGTTACTTTCACTTTAAAATCCTTTGATTTAATAAAATACAATCTTAGTGGAAATTATTTATCAGGCTACATATTACTTTCCATAATTACATTTGTACATACTGTCTTTTCTTCTTTAAATTTATTATAATTTATATTATTTTAGCATTATATTTTGATATTATAGATATTACTTTCCATAATTACATTTGTACATACTGTCTTTTCTTCTATTTATTATAATTATTTATTATTTTAGCATGATATTTTGATATTATAGATAATAAAATATTTAAAGAAAAAATATTTCCATGAATTTATTTCTTTAAGAAACTAATTTTTTATGATCACAGTGACACAGTGGATATACTTGCTCTGATAAGGAAGATGTTGAGATCAACAGGAACCCAATAAATACTCACAACATTCTTTATTATTAAAATTTAAAAAAAAAAAGAAAAGACATTATATTCTTGCTGAAATATATTATACATATTACTAATCTACATGGCAAAGAAAAAAGAAAAGATTCAACCTTTCTCTACAACTACAAATAGCTGGCTAAACAGCAATGGTGGAATATTTCTAGAACATCAATAAATAAAACCATGCTGCCATAACTACAAAGTAGCAAGAGCAGAATAATCTAATAGCTAAAAAAAAAAAAAAAAAAACACCCCAACCTTACATTACATATCATTTACTAACACGTTATTATCTCCTACTAACATTATTATCATCAATTAAAGATAATTTTTTCATTTCAGTTTCCAGTGTTTCATTAGATGTTAAGATTATCACCTTGCTTTCATATTAAATATACTACATTGTTTATTTTTCATAAGATTACAAGATGTCATATTAATTATTCTTAGTAAGATTACACAATGGGTCAAGATATTTATTCTCATAAAGATCACAATCTGTGTCATATTTATTCTTAGTAATATCATAAGATGTGTCATGATATTTATTCTCAGTAAGATCACAAAATGTGTTATGATAATTATTTATAGTTAAAATTACAAGATGTCATATTTATTCTTAGCAAGAACTCAAGGTGTGTCATGATAATTATTCATTGTAAGATCACAAGATAACCAGAAAAAATATCTGACTTTCAATAAAGAAAGATGCAGAAATGTATACATATTGTTGAAATAAATCTTCTGTGTAAAAGAAACAATATGGCATCATTTTATCTTGAAGAATTCTCAGTTACTTTGTCTATTAAGTATTAAAATCATAGCATCATAAAAACATTTTTAATTCTAATGACAGATGATGAGACTCACAGACGCCTTATCTAATACATTCCAAGAAACACGATTAAAAGATGGGCACTGAGCATACAGATGAGAAAAAAAGACATAAAATACAATAAACCATAACAAACATATTTCTTACTTAATCGCCTTCCATTTTGGCTATATCACATATACTTCTTTCTATTCTTAGCTACAACACATATTTAATAAATTATACTTCTATTCTTAGCTACAACACATATTTAATAAATTATTCTTCTATTCTTAGCTACAACACATATTTAATAAATTATTCTTCTATTCTTAGCTACAACACATATTTAATAAATTATTCTTCTATTCTCAGCCATTTCCCATAATTATACTTCTTAGCTATATCATATATACTTCTATTCTCAGCCATTTCCCATAATTATACTTCTTAGCTATATCATATATACTTCTATTCTCAGTCATTTCCCATAATTATACTTCTTAGCTATATCACATATACTTCTATTCTCAGCCATTTCACATAATTATACTTCTTAGCTATATAATATGTACTTCTATTCTCAGCCATTTCACATAATTATACTTCTTTTCTATTCTCAGCCATTTCACATAATTATACTTCTTAGCTATATCACATATACTTCTATTCTCAGCCATTTCATATAATTATACTTCTTAGCTATATCATATATACTTCTATTCTCAGCCATTTCACATAATTATACTTCTTAGCTATATCACATATACTTCTATTCTCAGCCATTTCCCATAATTATACTTCTTAGCTATATCATACAATTATACTTCTATTCTCAGCTAAATCACATGAACTATTCTTAGTAACGAAAATGAAAAGTCAATATTTCAGCAACAAACAAGTGTTCATTTTAAAAAATATAACAGTTAAAATGTTGAATTATTTCCCTTTTAAAAAAGTAAAATTTGAATTATATGAACATTTTCTGAAAACATGTGGATGAAAAGGTGTAAGAGTGAGCTGACATATTAGTTGTAATCAAGTCTTTTATATCATCCCTTTCACTATCTAATAAAGCTGTTTATTTATTTCTTTATAAAATTTATTTATATCTTTCCCCCCATTGTCAAAGACTTTACCATTGTTGCAAATGCTAAATGGAGAGTATTTAGAATGCAGAGGGTTGTTTGGTTTTTTTTGTCAGGTTCATGTATAATAATCTGATAGCATTAAGCTGATAACTGATTCAATTGTCAAGTTTATTCACCAACCAGTCAAAAACATTTCATAAGATTAAAAAAAAACAACATAACAATTGTTCAATATATTTCATCACACATAAGTTGAGGCGTGTCTAAAGTTAGATATAATGCTTATGTCACACAAAATGATAAAATTTCAAAACCAAGGCTAATTTGCAATTTTCCATGATGAACTAACTATACAGTGATTTACTTTATTCTTTCCTGACAAAGTGACAAAAGACTTACAATCTTTTCTATTTCCTGAAAAACTAAATTTAGTGCAATAGTGGCTTACCATTTTTGCTAGGTGATGACAAGTGTGCTTCAATGATTTACCATTTTTGCTCTTTCTTGACCAACTAAAATTTAGTGCTACAATAACCTACCAGCTTTACTCTTTCTTGAACAAATGAATTTATTTGTATACCAATTTACCATCTTTAGTTCTTTTTCTGACCAAATAAATTAATTTATTTGTACACAGATTTACCATATCTGCTTTTTTCTGACCAAATGAATTAATCGATTTGTACACAGATTTACCATATCTGCTTTTTTCTGACCAAATGAATTAATCGATTTGTACACAGATTTACCATATTTGCTCCTTTCTGACCGACTGCTTTACTATCAGAATGATTTCTGTGATAAATTATTTCATTTTCCAATCTAGATTCTTTCTTGGCCAAATTAATTCAATGTAATATTTTCTATGATATTCCTTAAGCAACTGAACTTACTATTACCAGTTCACCAATCATCTATCTTTGCACTTTCCAGATCATTTAAATTTGTGGTAGCATTGATTCTGAATTCAGTTTTCCTGATCAAAATTAAATTTTATGTTTCATTGATTTTGAATCTGAAATATTTCTTATTCAATTAAATGTAATGTACCTTAATTTCTGGATCTATAATTTTTCTGACCCAATGAATATAATGGATTCCATGCTCTTTTTTGATCAGTTGTATTTCATGCTATTATTTTTTCTATCTTCACTTTTTCCTGACTAACTAGCAAACATGTTAAACTGATTTCCCAATCTATGATCTTTAAGGGCCAACTGAATTTATAGTTACAGTAAATATAAGCTACATTCTTTCCTGGACATAAATTCTATACTGATTTCTACATGCTTTGGATGAACAAACAAATTAAATATGATATTAATTTCCACCAAAATATACACTTTGTCCTGAGTAAATTAATTAAAATTAAGTATTATATTAATTTCCACCAAAATATACACTTTGTCCTGAGTAAATTAATTACAATTAAATATTATATTAATTTCCACCAAAATATACACTTTGTCCTGAATAAATTAATTAAATTTTACAATATTTTCCCAATTTACACTCTTTTGTGAATAAATGAGTTAAGAGCTGCAATTATTTACCTATCTACTCTATTTTTGACTTACAGAATTATTATGCTGATTCTTTCCAACCTACTGAATTAAATGTTGCAATGACCTAGGCTCTTTCCTAACTAACTGAATTAAGATCACTGTTATAAAGATTTTCACAAAGTATACTTTCCTGACCAAATGAATTAATGTTATATTGATTCTCAAATCTAATCTCATTCAAGAACAAAAGCATTAAACAGTACAAATCCATTTCTCATCTCATGCCCTTATCTGATCAGTAAAATAAAGCAGTAATTGATTTAAAGAGAAAATATAACTTCAATATATATATAACCTTTGGAATAGCTTAAGGTGACCTTAGAAGAAGAGAGCACAAAAGTGATGTACACAAAGTGGTGCATAATAATAAACTACAAAAATCACAATTATAAAACAAGAAAAGATTTACTGGCTTATGCCAAAGTAAAATAATATATTTTAATGTCAGATGAAACAAAATGACTGGATTAGAAGTTTTAAAGAATAACATCTGATGAATAATTTTCTTTCAAAAAGCACAAAATGGCTACATATAACTTTTGCATCAAACATTTCCAGATCTTTTTTTTTTTAATTTTTAAGTTTAACATGATCAAGGAGATGACTGAATGTTGGAATCATATATACATTACATCAAGCAAAAATTTTCAAGACACAGAAAGTGATCAATAATTCTATTTCACAATGTTAAAGACATAATATGATTTGATTTACAAGCATTTCCTGGAAATATAGCGAGAATGTTGTACTCTCATATTCCAAGTAAACACATTATCTATGCAGTGTAAGAATATTCTCAAAATAATTTCAAGATATTGAATCATTTCTTGTTATTTTTTTAAATGTCATCAATTTATAAACCAGACTTTTCAGGTAAAGTATATGTTCTAATGGTGAAATAGAATTTTTTTTAAAATGAAAATAAATGTACTGTTCAAGTGAAATAAATGATTGGAATTAAATAAGCTAATAAAACTAATATGTAGATAGGAAAAAGTAGTACATTTTTCAGTTCAAAACTTTTACTTTCAAATTTAAAGAATAAACAAAATACCAGCCAGGTTGATAGTTCATTTTGAAACAGAGGATAAGTTCTTTTTAAAAAGGAGGATAACAATAAAATGTAAACTAGGCCCTATGATGCATTAAAATGATCATTAAATATAAACTCAAAATAAATACATTACTCATAAATTGTCATGCATAGCACATTAGCTAAGAAGAAAAGTGTGCAAACATTTCAATCAAACAAGAATAGCATGCGGTTGGTCTCTGTAAATGGTGCATCTGGTTAAACTAGCAATAAGTATCCCAAAATGAATAAGTTCTGACATGAATGTCCTGTCATACTTCTGGTTAGTGAACACAACACATTTAATAGTCACGGTTCCTGTTTTCAGGGTTGTGTACAAAGCGTGTGCACTTTGACCTTAAAGCCAAGCAGATTCCTATAGTTTTTCATTTCACTCCTTTGGTTTTCAAATAATAATATAACAAACATCTTCAGAAAGAAGACATTAAATGTATCACCAGGTGAAAGCAAGCATTCTAATGACTAGAAGTTCATGAGTCCGATAATGGATAGCATTTTTTAACATAATAATCAAATGAACTTTTTTCCCCAAAACACAAGAACTTGGCACACAAACAAAGCAACCCACACATTAGGGCATGAACACAATAAACTCCACGTACTGTAGCCCAAAATAACAATCAGAGTTAGGTCATGCTAGATAGATGGACATTTCAACACAGAAACATCTGTATGCCACCTACTTCAAACAAGTATTTTCTTAAATGACTAAAAAGAAATTAGAAAGAAAATCGGTGTCCTAACATAAACATTGTTTGCTGGGGAAAAAAGTATTCTTTGTTCAAAAACATAATCCAAAGAAATTAGGGTGTTTATTGAGTATAATTATGCTCGTAATAATCACTTTAGTTAGTAATAATTTCTTGTCACATCAATTTTATTTTATCAGAAATTTATAGATCTTTAGAATACAATAAACTATATGCAATTAAACTATCTATTTATAGATCTTTAGAATACAATAAACTATATGCAATTAAACTATCTATGAGGGTACCACTTTTTATATGCATAATACTAAACGTTAACAGTGGTGTTTGTTAGTGTGCAATGAAAAGCAAAGGCTGGTGACAACCCCACATGCATAATATAAAAATGACCAATGAAATATTTTTAAAAAATGGTGAACAGTGCATTTCCATCAGGTTTCTCTTGAGTATATAAATACTGTTTCTGACCAAACTAATATAAAGAAACAAAAGTACATTTCTGTAGGACATCAGACATGGTAATTTAAAAGACACAGTTACTTTACCTCCATAGTTGACTATAAGGCCATGACAAGACAGGAAAACACACAAAGTAATATTAGATACATAACTATAATGAAGCATCTTCAAAACTGGGTGATTTTGTCACTTTTCATCAAATCACAGTCTTTATGTGAATTTTTTTTACTTACACTATAGAACTGATTAAATTATAAATTAATAAAAGTTAAAATATATCCATCCAAATACCAATAACAATAATAATTTAAAAAATAAACTTTAAAAACTAAAACTGCACAAGTATCATTGCCAATAAATCAATTTGTTCTTCAAATAAAAAAAGATGAAAGTCAAATCATTTTTACAGTGTGACTAAAAAGCACTTTATGAATTCAATTCTGCAAATAAACTATCATAATGCTCAAGGTGAAGTCTTGCAATTAAGTATGAGATATATGTATTTACTTACTTCAGCACTTTCAAAGGGTTACAACATTTTATTTCAAAAAAAATTGGGGGTGATGGCTTAAAAAAATAAATGAATCAGTCACTCCAAGATTTCATCAACTTTAATAATCTCTTTGCTTTCGTTGTCTTCTAAGCTTGAAAAGTTAGTGACTACAAGAAAATGAGGCAAAATATATAAATAGTTATCATCAGTTAAAACTTAAAAGCAATCAATAGGGCTCTATTTTTTTCATTTAATAAATTAATATTTAACTTTACTTTATTGCCTTCTAAGCTGTACTGTAAACAGAAAATTAAGAATATCAATTTATTAAATTTAAAGCACTGTTTTTTTTATTTCCCAGAAGACAGGGTAAAAGTTTTAGTGTACCCCCACCACCACCATTGAAAAGAACAGTACAGTATTCTATACTAAGCTAACCAAAATATTTTCTTTTCATAATCTAATTAATTCACTAATTCAGCTTCCAGAGCAAAAACAAGAATATCAATTTATTTATTTATAATAAGCATTGTCTATGACATCTAAGTGAGAGAATGTGGTAGCTTTTTTTTTTTTTTTTAAAAGAAGAGAGATAAAGTGATGACACTTTATGTTTATATTAGCTATGGTAGTTTTATGTACATTCATTAAATGTTAAGTATGCACAATCCTTAACTGTTTGAATAAATTGCAGAGGCATCACTTTTTTTACTACTACTGCCAGCTGGATGCAACCACAATTAATAATAAATAAATTATAATAAAATGAAATAAGCAAAGCTTTTAGTTACCATATAAATGAAAAATAATGAAAGCAAATAATTTTATTTTTTGTAAATATCTATTTACTTTTTTCATACTTATTTCTAAATATCTGACATCTTTAACAACTATAGCAACACATGTTTGAACACATTAAAAGTAGCAGGCTATAACTATTCACATAGTGCCTGACTATTCACATTTAATGATCCATAATTAAAATACTGTTTGGTCTTTATATAAAAATGTACTAATTAATTTTTTTTTATTTTAAAAAATGTACAAATTCACTATTTTAAAGACTGTACAAAGTCAAATTATATTTTTTCCAAATCTATACCTTAAAAATCAAACATTAATGTAATATTTTAAACCTCAAAGTGCAATTTACAATGTAACAAGTTTCAACAGTGGCAGTGTTTTCAATATTTATCTAGAAATAAATTATAAATACCCCAAGTGCCAATGGCATTTTGGTGAAATTGTTTTCCATTAAGAAGAGCAAAAGATTAATGAAGTAGGTAACTTAATCACTGGTGCATTAAAACAAGCAGTTACACAATACTAAATTTCTTCTTTAATTTATGTTCAGTAACTAGTCGAAGGTCAGTAATTTTACATATGTTCAAAACCAAAAATAACAAAGTTCAATTTTAATAAAATAATAATAAATTCACAAGTTTTCAAATGAATTTCATTTTAGTTTTATAAAGTAATACTTTTTCAAAACTGTATACATAAACTTTAAATTATTTTAATTACTATTTGTATATTTTGGTATTGCAATGTATTATTGATTTTATTAACCAAGGATATTAAGACAAAGGGAAGTTAAAATGTAAACTGACATGTTTATGCCTTTAAATTGTTCTCTCCCTTGCAATGAAAATCTCATGGAAAAAGTGCTTGTGCTACCAGTTAATATATTTAAATAAAACAAACTTATTTCATGTCCTTAAAATGCAAACATGCAAAAGTAATGTTTTAGAATATTTTTTTGACAAAATGCATAAAAGTTTAGTAAAGACCAAGTATATAACAAATTAATGCATGCTTGTAATGGTCACAAATAAGAAAATAATTGTTAATAGTTACAAATCTAAATGACGAAGTCCAAAGGGGGTTTCATTAGTCGTTGAATGATACTGTGGGTCATGGGGAGGATATGTAAATATTATGTACAGAAAAAGAATCCAATAAATCGACTGATCAATGCAGCACAATGGTTATCTGACAATTTATTGATACTGTGTCATCCTCAGGATATGAAATGTTCAGTACAGAAACTGATCCAGCAAAGTGGCTAGACCACAGTGGTTACTTGGCAGTTTACTGATATTGTGGGTCATGGGAATGATATGAAAATCTTTAGTACCAAAAATTGATCCAGCAGAATAGTCATCTAAAAATTTAGTGATACTGTGGGTCATGGGTATGATAAAATCTTTAGTATACAAAACTGATCCAGCAAAGTAGTTGTCACTGTACCATATTTACCTGACAGTTTACTGCTACTGTAAGTCTTTGGAATGATGAAAAAAAATAAAAAATTTAAATTTAAAAAATGATTCAGCACATAATATACCATTTTTTCACTAGGCTGTAAAAGCACATGATGAGAGCTAATTAAACCATTCTGAGAAAGATTTATAATCAACTGGTGGATCTGGCAAAAGATTTGAAAACAAAAGCAATTTAAAATGATACATTCTGACAACAACAAAAATGCATTTGCTGGTCATTAACTTTCTCAATTATTTTCTGGCTCTGTATATATGTAATACTAATCTTAATGAAACATATGATGAATATGCTTATCTCACAAAACTACACGGGATTCAGGATCGACAAGACAAAAATAAAAAGGTTTCTGTAACAAATACAAATTCACTTGCCTCTTGGGAAGCAAAAGGATAATTTCCAATTTTTATTTTAAATTAAAATGATATTTTCAAATTGTATTGAAAACTGGTAAACTGGCATCAAATGACAGCAAGTAGAACTAGAAGACAAATACTGATGAGAAATGAGAAATTTATTGACTTTACAGTAAAGCCTCCTGTTCTTCATTGCAAAGAACAATTTATAATTCTTCATTACAAAGAACAATTTATAACTGTCAGCCACGTTCAAAGATTGGAATAATAAACTTACAACTCCACTCATGCTACATCCATTTTAGATAAATAAATTGTAAACATTATAAAAGGTAATTAGTGCGCTGAAAAAATAAATATATAATTAATATTAGATATGTTTTTTCCCTTTCTTTATAGGGAAGATGGTCCTTTAAGTTCAAATTTGTTTGTTAACTGTTGTAGTCTGGATTTAAGAAATTTGTTTGTTGTTAACTGTTGTAGTCTGGATATAGAAATTTGTTGTTAACTGTTGTAGTTTGGATATAGAAAGCAGTACAAAAAATAAGTGGTGAAGAAAGTTATCTACTGCGACATCAGTGACCAAATGTTGTGAGTATTTTAAATTACCAAGATAGTGTACAAAACCAACTCAAAACCTCATCACCAAGTAGATCACAATACTCAATGAGAGTTCATCTGAAAAACTAAATTAGCAATTAAGTTAAATAATCTAGCAAATAATGTTATGCTTGTTTATAAGTAAAAAAAATAAGTTAAAAAATATAAACATGGGCTAACAATAAAGAAGCAAACTAAAAATAAAATGTAGGGGGGAAAATTAAAAATGTGAACTACAATTATACAATTAAAACTGGTCTAAAAATTAAAATGTAAACTAACGAAAAGTGAACTAAAAAATCGTTATGTTAAAAAAATACACAAATTAAAATTTAAATAATGAAGACATGAATTAAAACTTAAATGTAAACTACAAATAAACCTGCAAACTAAAACTGAATGTGTGAAATAAAAATAAAAATATAAACTATTAACTAAAAAAAAATAATAATAATAAAAAGAATCAGAATTGAGCTAACAATAAAATGTGGAGTGCAACTTAATCATGTGAATTAAACATAAAATTGTGAATAAAATGTTAACAACAAACAAAAGTGCTTACTACAAATATAAACAATAACATTAAATAGAAAGTACACTCTTCAGGGAATGAAAAACACTTACAGGTCCAAAACGGTGAATACACAGGTATGTCTCCACAGTAGGATTCATCCCAATCTGTTCCAATTTCCAGTTGACAAACTAATAAACAGTACACAAAGAATGAATAAGAGAAAACATACACTTTAATGGAACTAAATAAACAGTACACAAAGAATGGATAAGAGAAAACATAACAGTTTTAATACACTTTGATGAACTAAATAATGCACAAAGCATGAATAATGGAAAATATATTATATTTGATGAAGTAAATAAAAAGTGCACAAAGAAATGAATAAGGGAAAATATATTACACTGAAGAATTAAATAAAAAATAGACAAAGCATGAATAAAAGACAAATTAAATAAACAGTAGTCGAAGCTTGAATATTACACTCTGACAAATTAAATTTAACATTATATAAGGTACATGTATCCATTTGTACCATTGTAGTTTACTGATTATTAATGCTAGGTATAAATTACTACAGAATAAAACAGGGGCTGACAACATTTTTAGCTGCAGTGCACAACTTATTATGTATAATGTTTAAAAAAGCTGATTGAAGAGAAACCATTATTTAAAGTGAATAGTAAAAACTAAAGCTCATTTTTAAAGAATACTTTATAAAATGGTAAAAATTTCTTTAAAATGTGATGTTGACTGCATAAGGATCCTAAAAGTATGAGATCAGAGGGCCAAAATTTTTCTTATACATGGAAAAGATATAAATACACAGCCATTCCTCAAATTACAAGATGCTGGTTGGTGACTTCGAGAGATTTTTCTCATAGCAAACTTAAATAAGCAAGTCCTGTCTGAGTGTGCAAGTACAGAACAACTGGGGAAAGGGAGCAAAGATAACCCAAAGCAAAGATGGATGATGCAAAGCAGGGCAGACAACTACATACAGTCAATTGAAATACAGATTATTACTGCAAGAAATAAATGAAATAAAAAGCATTCTTTCAAAGTATACAGTGTGTTATATAACTCTTTTTCAGAGGCCCCATTAACCCCAAAACAATAATAATGTGAATCATTAACACACTACTGCAATTTTAACCACCACAACTGTTTCTGGCATGGAAACATATGCTGATGAAACCTCTGTTGACAGACACTGAAATGTAACCTAATACAAATAAGTACAAAAATAAGGATTAGTAACATAACATCAACAGTATAAAAATAAGGATTAGTAACATAACATCAACAGTATAAAAATAAGGATTAGTAACATAACAGTATAAAAATAAGGATTAGTAACATAACATCAACAGTATAAAAATAAGGATTAGTAACATAACATCAACAGTATAAAAATAAGGATTAGTAACATAACATCAACAGTATAAAAATAAGGTTTAGTAACATGTATAAAAATAAGGATTAGTAACGTGTACAAAAATAAGGATTAGTAACATGTATAAAAATAAGGATTAGTAACATGTATAAAAATAAGGATTAGTAACATGTATAAAAATAAGGATTAGTAACATGTATAAAAATAAGGATTACTTAGTAAATGGTATATAACTAAGCAAAACACCAACACTAGAAAAAAATAAGTATTTGTGTAAAAGGTAGGTGCACCAAGAGTAAGACTAATCAGATAAAAGTAAGGATTAATGTTAACAGTAAATGTTTTCTACTTTTCTTGGTGTAACATTAACTTCTTGAGATTTATTTAAATGATAATTATTGTTTACATCAATGACTGGTGTAAATGTGAGTGAGTCTTGTATGTTTGTGTATAAATGTGAATGGCTGTTTTTGCAAATAATAATGGCCATTACTGTAAAGAAGAAAGCTATTTGTATAAAAGAGGACAAGTGCATAAATTGAGAACTGCTCTTTAGTAAGAGATGTAAATGAGAAAAGTAAATAAGTGCTGCTGACTGGGTTAAATGTAAACTGTTGTCATGCAAATGCTGTTTAATCAAATAAATTTAACCTTGTCTTTCAGGGACTCCATGATACCAGCAGTAGTGCCTGTGCAGTGTATCAGACACACCCCCAACACACGGTCCGGCTGTGCCATCTGTAACACATAGAAACCAAACTATGTAAAACAGCGATAAACAGAAAAAGGCAGTGCAAGAATAATCATCATCTTGAGGAAAATTAATAATTATCCAAAGGCTAAGAGGAAAGATCAAGAAGCAGAAAGACTATAGTATTCAAGGCTGAGACAGAAAGAAATCTTAACACTTAATAACTAATATCAATGATTGTGTGTATGCTTCAACCAAACAAAATGAAAGTAAGCACTTACACAAAATGTTATTCTAACAACATCAATGACAATAATTAACATTTAAAGTATTAAATACATTTTGTTTAAAATAAAGCCATTACACTTTTATAAAAGAAAAAGATATTTGTATTAATAAAATGAAGGCATTTGATTTATCATAAAACGTTAAAAGAAATAGCTAATAAAGTGTTAAGGACTTAAAAGAAAAAACTCGATTTGCTTATTTTTGCAGGCAGAGTAAATGCAATTTGGTTTTCAAATATTCCCTTAAGTCTAATTATCAGTATGATTTCAGGATGCTAGCTCTCTGCCTCAAATTAAAAGCCGATCTTATTTATGTGGATGGACGATGTGCCCCAGACATACAGCCTGATCCCTGCGTCATTACTGGGGTAAACCACTCCTCAATAAAAAATTTCAATTTCATAGCTCTTCCCCACAGCTTTGAATCAAACACATGGAGATTTTTTTCTTCAGTCTGTCTGTATACATGTAAGCACTCATATATGATTGTACTTGTATGTTTGTATACATAATAAATGTGTATACACACACACACACACACACACACACACACACACACACACACACACATACTCTCTCTCAACTGTGTGAATTATCTGGAGAGGTGTGTCTAAATTAGATGATAGCCTATCAAAGAAAAAGAATGAACTGTATGGAGGAAAAAGTTGACTAGCCTAGGTAACAGGCTGTAAGAGCAAAGATGACCGATAAGAAGAAGAGAGCAGTCCAAATCAGTGTAAGTCTGCAAGAGAAGTACAAAATTGTATACTGAAAAGAGTTATCCAAATAGGATGTAGTATTATAAGAGTAAAAGTAAACTAAATGCAGAAAATAAATCGTCCAGATCAAATAGCCTAAAGAGCAAGGGCAACTATCTGGAGGGAAGAGTCACTAAAAACAA